>VWYH01006478.1:0-255608 GCA_013399365.1 Pampusana beccarii
TTTATCTCTTCTGTTCCTTTGTTTCGATGTGCATTATTCTCCCGAGCTCTACAAGGCCTTGTCTAGGTGGGTGTGCACTTGTTTGAACCGTGAAGCTGTAGCTGCTTTACTGTGAGTACAACAGGCGTCTGGAGCAGGATTACATTTGTCTGCCAAATGCCACATTCATAGTGTCCAGGTTAATAACTTGAAGGGTTTTACTGATTTAGTGAAATAGAAACACTGTGAAGGTAGATAATTAAATAGTTATTTAATGCATGCATGCACAAAATTGCTCCAACATATTTATTACTGTGTGTATCTTCCACATCTTTGAATTCAAAGTAGAGATTTTTTCTTCCTGTAATTGTATGAATGCTCTTAGAGCCAAACAGTTCAAAATACATGAACTCTTAAACTTCTAATGTGTTAAAGACATTAATCAAGATATTAATCTTCCTTAACATCCAATATTGAATAAAGTCTCTACTTCCAAAGAGAGAGAGAAGCCTTAAGTTATAATCACTGATCTTCAGCCTGAATGCAGATACTGCTGTCCAATAATAAAGCGAGCCTCTGAAAGTTGCATTTCCTACTTAATTGGGTGGGGGGGTTATATGCTCATAATTACAAAAAAAAAAAAAAGTAGTTAAGAAATTCTGCCTAAGTTGTAAGCAAAAGCACAGAAACTCTACATTTCCTAAAATACTTGAGGCTGGCTGCCATGATCAAAGAAAATTCCTTTCAGGAAAGTAATTAATACTCTTTAACTGGCCTTCTTGATGGAAAACTATCTGCATGCATCTGTAGAAGGGCTGCTATAAAAAGGTGCTTTTTAAAAATATAGGTTTTTATTTTCTCATCCCTCTGTTACCGCTCTATGGTGTCCATAGTGAGCCCTGGATATAGATACTGTGTATCTTACTTGATGAGCAAGTAGAGCCCAATGGTTATCATTTTAATTAATTCTGTAGACTTAACGTGGAAATAATGAGCAGCAAAGCAGTTAGGGAAGCATAAGCATTTTAATGTATTGTTTGTTTGCATGAATGCCAATGCTGAACTAAATACAGTGCTGCTCATGTCTCATTTACACTTTGTTATTATGTTGGGGTTTTTTAGGGTGATAGCTAGTTTATTATCCTGGCTTAATAACACCGTCCGTTTGAGCTGTGATAATTGTCTTTGTGCAGGATCTTGACCTACAAAAAACTATGCAAAATGCTTTGACCTGACAGTGCTAAACCAAATCCTTACATCCTCCGTACTTCCAAAACCCCACACTAGGAGTTCCCATAGCTCAGCTAACGTGTTGTAACTTATGTGGTATAGATTGTAATGTCACTCTCTGCCTCTGAACCTCAAACTATTTTCTTTTTTGTGGCTGGTGAACCCGAAATCCGATCTGCCCTCTGCATACTTCTCTTTTGCAAGTCAGGATATTAGTCATATTCACCAATATATGTTTGTGGTCTACCCATAATCCATGCTATGTGCTTATACAAGTTTGGGGCAAGATAACACTGATGTAGTCGCAGTCACTTAGTGATTTGATTACTTTAATATTACAGCAATTGCATGACGAATATCACTGGGCTACCACAGAACTTAACTTGGGTACAAATGCTTTTCCAACTTCACAGGATCTCCAGTTCTCCCTTGGAAGTTGTTTTCTAATGCCTCTAATTATTTACACAAGCACAGAAATTCTGATGAAGGAAACAAACCAAAAAGCTAATCCTATGTGGAAAAAGCAGCCAATACGTTCACAAGAGTTTTTAATCTTAGTTATTTAAATATTTAATGTTTTTCCCCTCATGGTTTTAAGTTAAACTTTTGCCCTGGTTAATCTTGGTGTTCACTTATATCAAGCAGGCTGAGAGTATCTTGGACTTTTGCTAGTATATTATTAATATCTACTCTTTGAATTTGATGGTGGCTTTATGATTTCAAAAGTTTCCATTTTAAATACAATTCCCAATTACTTTATAGTGATGGTATATATATTAGTAGTGTGTGTATATATAAGTATGTATACACTATATACTATAGTAATACTGTGTGTATATATATAGTAAATAGCCCTAGTAAACAGCTAGTTATAAACCTGCCAGTTTGACTCATGAAAAATAAGATAAACTTACAAATCAATGATAGCATAACAATCTGGAGTGTGTTTGTTTAGGCTCTGATTCTGTTTCCACTGAAACCAAAGAACTCCAATTAACTTTTAAACAGAAATCTCTTTCACAGACGGAAATCAGATCAACCTCTGCTTCAAACCAGCTGTGCTGCCGAAGGGGAACAGCTGGACGGAGCGAGTTCCGGGGCCTGTGGGAAGCAGGAATACTTACCTGGAGAAAGAGAAAACGCTCATTTCATTAACTGGCAAAGACCAATTCTAATGATGTTCGTGGTAGTGATTTATTTGGTCATGCATAAAGAATTTTGTGTTCTGATCTATGAACTATTATACCTTAAGAGAGAAGCTACTTTTGCTTGAAGAGCGGGACTCTTAGGGAACACTGGTGTGCTGCCCTGAACACAATCAGATCACCTTTACATTTTTTTTAACAAACACCTTATATCATGCTTCCAGTAACATATATGCCCCAGTATGTATCCAAGTCTTTCTAACAATGAAGCTGCTACAGACGTTATGATCAGACTGTTCAATGTACAGTCAGGATTTTGTGAAAAAGAGCGAAACTCTAGAATAACCTTTTCTAGGATTTCCATGAGGCCGGTCTGCCGTAGCTCAGGTGAGACTGAAAGAAGACATTTCAAATTCCACTGTTAGCTTTTCTGTTTCTGCTGCTAAGTTAGGAATTACAGGAGAAGAAAACCATCCTGTTTTCCTTAACTGTTCATAACTAAGCAAAGCACATGTTGGCTTTGATCCTTGAATGCAGAAGCTTGAGCAGGAGTTTCTGTTCTCTTGGTTTTGGTGGTTGGTGGGGTTGGTTGGTTGGTTTTGGGTTTTGGTGGGTTTTTTTTTGGGGGGGGTGGTGTTGGGAGAGGTGTTTATTTTTGGGGTTTTCTTCAATAACTTCTGTTAACTGCTCAGTTAAACAAAAGCAACCCAGGAAGCACTGCACCTTCGGCAGGTGAGTCTGCACCACCTTGCCCAGAACATCCCCATGGCCTTTCAGTAAATGCCAACAGCAAAGAGAACGGGCCGTGTGGGTTTGCTCTCAGCCGGTCATCGCCAGCACCACCGTCACACGAACACCGAGCTTCCTCGAGAGAAAGCACCAATGCGCCATTGAGAGATCATTTATATATTTCTATGTTGTTTACAAATGTTTAGAAGTTGTTCTGTCGATATGATGAATAGTTTGCTCAAGTGACTGAATTCTTATAGAATGACATTTCAAATGTTTCCCCAACCCAAACCAAGGTGTGGCCTTTGAAACAGCTTGTTTGGGTACAAAGTAAGCTCACCTCACAAAAATCCAATAAATGACTTTATTAAATATATTCTTTTCCTCTAAAATATAAATATTCACTACACTCTTATAAATGTGGAGTAGGTCCATATTTCATTTGTCTATCCCATCCAAATACGAATCAGTCTGAAATCTGAAAATGAAGAAATAGCATCTGTAATTATTATTTTTTTTCTATAAATATATATAATATGAATTTTCTTTGCAAACTGTTATTCACTTATACTTCATATAGTACTGAGCACCTTAGATTACATATTGTGTCATTTAATTGTTGGCACTGATATAGGAATTTGTAATATTTACAATGCACATACATGTTAAGTATAACATTCCAGTGATTTGTAAGTGTTAAAGGAAGAAGGAGATAGTGCAGTACAGTTTACTTACGTATTTAACCTACCCCACAGTATGGAAGTTTTCGCTTTAACCTCTGGAACTTTTGTAGGAGCCTGCATCCAGATTTTTACGTTATGCTTTGGAACAGCAATAAAAGTGTCCTGAATCGCTTTTTAGAAACCTCGGACAACGTTGTACTTGGTGACGTGATGTGAGTTCATACTTAAAGACCCCGTCCCCCAGTGTACCGACCACTCTCAGCTTCTCAGAAGACGTTCTAGAAGCTTCCAAGCCAAAGGAGACCCAGACAACTGCCAAAGAAAGTTATGTGAATGGCAGTGGTCGCTAAGTAAGAAATGTCCATTTGCAAATTGTTGGTAAGTTATAGAATGTGTGAATTTACAAATGGAATTAATTTTTAAGTGCAAGTACCGTGACAGTTCAGAGCTAGGTGAATCCTCTCCCAGACTTGCTTGTGACTGGTGGGAGATGCTGGATTTGGCTGTTGTTCTTCAATGATTATTTTCAGTATTTGTGAATTTAGCCCATCATCTTAATTTTTTTCATGATTTTCAATGATTAAGATATCTATGGAAAACACCACAAACTAATTCCTGCACTGTGAATAAACAGCATGACTTATGCATAACACTCAAGATATAACTGAAAATCAACATGGAACCAAACTGTTTTTAATTTTCCTCTTTGCCGGTCGAGTGACATTCAGCTGAAACTTGTGTGCTTTCTCAAGAATAAAAGTGTTGCAGTATGACAGGCAAACTTCTACAACCTTTGGATTTATTACTTCCTGTACAATTCTTGTCCCTCAAAGTATAAATTTAGGGCAAAACTCTAAAAGCAAACAAAAATCGACCCCTATATGAAGAAGTTCTGTTTACAAAATAAGAGCAACGTAAGTGCCATCCCTGTTCTGCTTGGTTCTGTTCCCACCCGAGCACACTGAGCCAGTCGAGCCGTTGAGGTGCAAGCTGTGTGTGTGATCTCTGAGGACGGAGGTCGCCGGTCCCGCCTGCCGCCCCCTTTGTGCTCAGCCTGGCTGAGAACAAGGCTGAAACTCGGAGGTTCGCATGTTTTGACTGAAAAGAGTCAGTTGTGGTGCAAAACAGGGACTACTAAGTTATGGGTGCAGAGGTGAACGTCTTAAGTTTCACCAGCAAGGAATAAATACAGACTTGCCAAGTCGTGCTCGTAGGAGCTGTTCCCTCCATATTAAGGCTTTTCTGGCAGTGCAGCTCGTGTTCCTGCCCCGGGGCGTTTCTTCACTACTGTGGAGCTGCTTGAATAACCTTTCTGATCTAATCTACGAAACTCTCAAAAAGTCAAGTCTTCCTCCTTCCTCACATTTGTTCTTCTATCCAGATCACATCACCAGCCTCAGCAGAGCGGAGGGGATGGCACAGTTGGGGTAGGAGGACAGGAGGCTCGGCACGGCTTTCTGTTGGAAAACTCGGTGGAAACGTGCTGGCAGAACCTTAAGTCATGCTTCAACACGGGTTCGGGCAACTTGAGGACGTTTCTACCTATGCCCCACTGGCACCCGGCTCTCAATACATTGCTGATGCGTTAGGTCCATCGCTAGGAATGTACACAAGATGTCATTATCATTTAATTTGAAGGTGCCCCCCAGCAGGGACCCTCCAGCTGTTCACTGACCACCTCTGTATTGCTCTAGGGCATCGTCCTCAAAGGTGCGCGTTTGCCTGCTCTGCTGGGTATTGAAGCAACGGGTTCTGATGTTGCCCCAAAAGAAAAATCTTCTGTAAGTGGTGCACAGGTTAGCACAGAAAAATCTATTTTACTTTTGGGTGGTGGGACAATCATGTTTGGAGAACTTCTACTCAAACAACCTTGAGCTGGCATCACAATCAACACCCACTCTTGTCTGCTTAGCCCTTTACTTATTCTATATAAACGATTACATTGAAATAGGCACAATTTATGATTCTGAAACATTTACACATATGGTGCTACACGCTTTTACTGTCTGATACAGGATTTTAAAATCCCATTATTTACAAAGAAATCCGCTGTTTCCTTGTCATGCCACCTCTTTAGCTGATCAAAATGAAACCTGGGCCTTGGAAGACTGCAGAAATGACCAAGGCTCAGTCCTGAACCCCAAGCTGGTGTGTGCTGCTGGCTGGTACGGGTTGTTGCTGTTGACTGCACTTCAGATTAGCATGGTCGCTCTGTCTTCCTGTGAAGAAACAGATGTATTCCGCTTATGCCACCAAGCCAAGTCTCGTAATCTTTGCCGACAGGAAGGAATGAATGATGAACACAATTGGTTTTGGACAGGAATGAAGGTCCAGTTGCTGAAAGTACAGAAGGAAATCAAGTTGAGAATGATTAGATTACAGCTCAAATAAGCAATCATTTACAGAGTACTTGATTAATGGCTGCCTGGTATTTCCAACAGGCTTCTATTAATAACAACCCTTTATTACAACATATTGTTTCTTCTTTGCATACAGCTGCAAATATTTAGCTTACTAAAAGTAAATAATAAGCATCTTGAGACCAGATGAGATCCTAGTGCCTCTGGCCTTGCATCCACCTGGGTGAGCAGCAGCAGACGGAGTCAGATGCTGCAAGCAGGCTGCCAACAGCTTCCGTCCAGCTCTTCATCTTTTCAGGCTCTGTTTCTGCCCAGGGCTGGTGGTGGGGCTGCTGTGTCCCACTCCCACTGCGGCTGCTGTTGGCCCCAGCCGAAGCCGGGAGACGGCACCCGCAGGTGATGCCGCAGGGTTATCCTCCCTCTGCTCACACAGCCGGCACAGAGACTGAGCGGGGACTTCTTTTTTCCATAGTTACGGTTCAGATGATCTCACCACATGCTTACGAAGCATGACAGGCTTGTCGGTGCAGACAGCAGCCGCGATGCTAGGTTCACGTCAAAATAAACCAGATTTTTCCCCTTCCACCAGTCATGCATCAACTTTACTGAGAGCTGGCAACAAATTCACTTCTGAAAGCCTGACAATAAGCAGTTCACAGAATGTATGTTATCAAAGGTGATACGAAGAATTAAGCACCCACTGTGCTCAGGCACTGCTGAAAAAATTTGGCAGGAAAGACCATGTTTACATGCATAATTTATGGTATCTAAACTGTTCATAGGAATAAGCACCTTATTTTTAGGCATTGTGACAGCTGCCTTAGAGGCCTAAGCAGACAGTTTGTGCTACATCTGTAGTCTTCAACTTTTTTCAGCAACTAGATATTCAAAAACGTCTGAAACAGCTTGTCGTCATAACATGAAGCCCCTATGTGTATGTTTGAATTAATAATATCTCATTCTTAAGTTCTTCTACCTACAATCATTTAAAAAGTGAGAGGGATATGTATAAAAATTCTAAATTCTGGCTATGCAGTGAGCAATTTGTTTTTAAATATAAGTTAAACCACACCCTCTCTGTGGTTTTGCCATTTTATCTCTCTTTTTAGTTTATCTTGTTCTAAAGCCAGATAGTCATGCTGTACTAGAAAGCACAGTGTCTAAATACCAGTACTGGAACCTGGTACCAGGTACCACCCAGCTGTGAATAGAATAGAAAATAGAATATTTCAGTTAGAAGGGACCTACAGTGGTCATCTAGTCAAACTTCTCCTAGTGCTTCTCCACTCCCTAAAGGCTGAAAGACCCCTGAAGGGATGATAACATACATCTCCCTGCTAAATGCAGTACTTACAATTTCTCCATCCTTTCCTCCAAAGTCTAAATAAAGCATCCTTATCCCATCGTCTGAGGACATTTTCAGTTTTTCATAAGGATATTGTGCAATTGTCTTAGAGAAGGCACCATCTTGCGGTTCGGTTGTAAGAGAGAATCCATGTTCATAATGGATGGTCAAACGACACTCCTGGCTTTTATACGTGCAAGCTGAAGACAAAAAGAAAATTTAGTCTGCAACGTTCTTAAAAGCAACAAATTCCATTTGTCTGCAGATATCTGCATCACACAATTCATCTCAACAGTACCTTGTGGAAACCAATCTATCCTAAAACTTGGTTAATCATGCTCTTAACTGTAAACCTGCAGATTTGCAAAGGCAACAGAAGTCACTCTGTTATGCAAGGTCCAAGCAAGGTTTGTTAGTTATGGTGTAAACACACAGACTAAAATTGTGCTTGGCGGTAACAAAACTGATGTCAGTCCTTTCAGTTATTTACCACGTTTTTCATGTTGCAGTGCACACCTATGTGCTGACACAAAAACAATCTATTGATGTTTAAGAAGGCTTAGGCCAAACCTTGACAATGTCACAGCTACTCTTCTCACATCTAACAGACATAGCCAATATCAATAAACATGGCACACAATGCACACCAAAATTAGAAGCCGTAAAGGGTTTCCCTAAAGTATTTTGACAAATACAAAGATACTCTTGAGTCCTCATGAGTGTCATGGTAATTGAAAAAGGGCCCAGATAATTGTATATAACAGCTACTGCAGCAGAAATTCTGCATCTTCCCCTCGGCTCAGAAACATAGGCCATGATCCAAATTTAAAAAATTAAGAGTTTAGGTGTTCACATCCTGAATTCTCTTTCCCACCACTTTCCTGTGAACAACTCTGCCAAGAATTTAACCCTGGCGCTGGGACAGAAGCACCGCCATAAAGGAAGGGGCTGATGCCCTCCTTGTTTCGAAAAGCCAGGCATCCACATCCCTGGGCTGAGGAGATGGACATGGTCTCCTGGTGGTTCCCACTCAACACCCTGGTTGGTTTTCACATCAGAGGCCTTCATAAGACAGCCCAAGCTCCCTGTGAGGCCCAGGGCCTGGAGGCCTTTGGGGAGGTGTCCCCATGCTCAGAGGCACATTGCTGCACCCGACAGCCTCATGGAATTGGAGCTGCCCTTTGTGATGGAGGAGATTTGTGCTTTGGCCCTTACTCTCACATTTTTAGGCTAAAAGTGGAGATAATGTTCAGCTTCGACAGCCCTGTCAACTGGCAAGCCAGCAGGGGAAGGACTCCCCAGTCCTGGGGGCTCTCAAGAGAAGGGTTCAGCCTCACAGCCCCAGATCCACCCCAGGCTAGCAGCTACCTGGCCGAATGGGGTGTCACTTCAGAGCATCTGCAGCTGATTACTCTTATGGCAGCTGATTTTGCCTGTTGTGCTGGTCTGGCTGAAAATGAGTTCATTTTCTTCATGCAGTTAGAAACCTTCATTTTTCATAGCTGGCACAGTCATTATTTGGACTCAGTTTGAGAACAAGAAGGTAAGACCCACGACAGAATTAATGTTTTTAACTGCTCTGGTCTGAGAGCCAAGGATGTTCTGAGTGCTCTGCCCACAGGAGGAAGGGGGGCAGGGATGGGGCAGAGCTTGACTGACACCCAGACTGATCAATAAGAGTATTCCATCCCACTAGCACCATGCTTCACATTTAAAAAGAATTGGGATCTTCTGGTCTCTCTTGCTCTTGGGTGTTTTCTCTCTCATGTGTTTTTCTTCATTTTTGTCAGAGCCAAGGGAGTTAGGTTTGGGTCTTCCATTAGTTCGGCCTTTTGCTGCTTTGCTGAGCCCTCTGAGCCTTTCTGCCCTTTTTCCTTTTTTCTGTCTTTGCATTTGGCTGCTCGGGACCAGGTGGCTGCTTCCTGGGACTGGCTGCTTGGTATGGTCGGAGTTTGTGAGTTGAGTGTCTTTTATTTTATATTCTATTTCTATTATATATATATATATCTTTACTAGTAGTGTATTAGTATTTGGTTATTTTATTAAATCTCAATCCAAGTTTCTCCCTTCCCTTTTGATTCTCTCCCCTATTTGGGGGGGTGAGACGGGGGGTGAGTGAGCGGCTATCGTGGTTGTATTGCTAGCTCGGGTTAAACACAACGAGTGTACAGAAGTGCTGAAAGTGAAACTTTGGTGTTCAGGGAGGAATGACTTGCTGTCAAAATGTAGCTTCAGACTGTTTTGGTTGGGTTTTTTTGTTTTATTTTTTCACTCAAGCATACAGAGCTGGGTTAATAAATGACCAGTTTGCACTTGTGAATGTGCTGGTCCTCCTCTGCCTCTTCCCTCTGCAGGAAAACCTCCCTGCGGGTTTCTGGACAACCCTCTGTTGATCACGCCTCCATGCCATGCAGCCCTGCATGGCTGACTTGTGTCTGAAGCAACACACCAAAACAAGACCAGAAGCCAAAATAACAGTGACTGTGTCACATGCAGGTACCACACCACCTGGGACTGGCTCAGAAACCAAGGGGACGATGTTTTAAACACACAGAGCCCTAAAGTTATATGCACATTTTTTAAATTAATCACCTCTAGCAGAAGGAGCCTGAACTACCCATAAGTGTCATGAGGTGTGGAGACACAGTGTTACTCACATGTGGTGATTTCCGTGATGAGCTCCGCAGAATTGTGGCAGCCCTGCACTATGCTCCTGGTCCACAGTGAGAGGTCGCGGCTGGTCTCCGTCCTGAACAGATGGGTTTCGATCCCTTGCCTTGTACCGGTACGGGTTGCGAAAGACAAATCCATCCCAGACTGCGGTGAGCCTTTTCCTGGGCCAGAATGGACCAACCTGCAGGTGGGTTTGAAAATGGATCAGCGCACTGTAACGCTGACACAACGCACTGTGCCAAATCCCTACCTGAGCACGGCTTTGCTCCGTATGTTCCTAAACACACAGAGTTGGGAGCACGCAAACTTGCATCTCTTCTGTATTTGGACCTAAAGTGACTCCTAGTGACACTCAGAAGAGTGAAGGTCCAAGGCAGTGAGTACAGAGGCAGCCATACATGCCGGTGAGGATGGGGACATCCCAAAAATTCCTAATGGGTTGTAGAAAACATCCCTTTGGGTGAGGAACTGACAGAAATCACTGACTGGTCTGTGATGTTGCGATTTGGTCCACAGATACAAGTGCTTGCTCAGACGAGGCAGCTGAATCTGACTTTCGCTGTCAGGCTGTAGTTATCATAAAGCTCAAACACCCGCAGGCAAACAAAAATAAACGCAGGCAGATAAAATAAGTAGTTCTGTAAAATATGCAGATGCCAGAGTACCGTTTTGTGCATATTTTTCCCATAAGGAACCTGTAAAATGCAAAATGCTGCAGGTATTTGATATCTGAAATTCTCTTGCTTTTTGCTGCAATTATATTTTTGCCTGGCATCAACAGCTGACCTCCTGTGACCAGAAAAGCTTTTTTCATCTGGGGAAACACTAATCACAGGGAATATTTTCGAGTGAGAAAAATCAACACCTCATAATATTTAATTCTTCTTTGAAGCTGTCCTTTTGGTTTTGTTTGGTTTCGTTTTTTTCCTGCAGAAGTGTGGATACTGAATACAGAATTCACTCAGGTACATGGCACTGATTCAGCTGAAAAGAATCATCCAGAGGAGTTTTTGAGACCTCGGCACTGATCTTCAGAAGGAGTCACAAACTGAAACCAGAGAAATTCTTCAGAAAAGCTTATTTCTGTCTTGTGTCTCCTGTTTCCCTTTCTATGGGCAAACCATATACTTCATATGAGACTACAAAGTATGTAGTGTGGTAGTAGAATACTTGTGCTGAAGGATAAAACATTAGATTATACCAATCATCTACTGAATGCTAATTTACCCTCAAATTATTGTTTTGCATCTGGAAGAATAGTTGTCTGTTAGTTGACACTGTAGAAGTATGCCATCAAACAGAGATGTTTTAATTGGAAAAAAAAAAGGCAGAAAGGGAAGAAAAAGCTCAACTTTAGCTTTTCAGTTATTGAAATACTAAGCATAGGGTGGGGGTGTAAAAATCATTTTCACTGGGGGCCACATCAGCCTCGTGGTTGCCTTCAAAAGGCCGCATACAATTTTAGGACTATATAAATTTATATTTCTATATTTCCCAAATCCCCTAGCAGTCCGTGCTGACATTTGGGATGTACATTGTGCCAAACAGACACACGCCTCTTTCATACCCCACTAGAAGGTTTGCAAGATTCGTTCATGCTCAGGTTTGCGGTAACTTCCTTTGGATTTGGAGCATCAGCCTTGATTTAATGGTCCCAGCAGGCAAGGGACAGAGTATCCCGGGCAGAGCTGCCCTGCCCTGTGTCTGGACAGGAAAGCTTTCTCCTGAGAGGCACCACCACACCCCGCAAAAGCTTTTTGGCCTCCAGAAGGGCTGTGTTAATGCCCTGCTCATCTTTGATGCTCGAGGCCTCCTAACTGCACCCTGGGCAGATTTTGCAGCTGAGGAATCAGTGGCAAACAAACCACCCAAAAACTTTCATTCACTTTTGCTTGGTGTGAGGAGGTGCAAACTGTGAGGGGAAGCGCATCTTGATAATTAAGGCAGGAGCCCAGGAACTGAAATCTCGTTGATTTCTGCTGCTGCGGCCTGTCCCCAGCGGGTCACCGCAGCACAGGCAGGGACATCACTCTGACGCTGCCTTCTGCTACCAGGGGCCTGCGGGAAAGCAGCCTGGAAAATCACACCAAGTTTGTCATTAAAAATAAAACTATCCCATCTTCCCCTTGGGTCATCCCTTCTCTTTTATACAGTGCTCATCAGCTGTGATAAAAAATATTTTCTAATACTAATGATACTGAATATGTGACTGACAGATGGTTCCAATGTTTTATTTCCTTTCAAACCCACCTCACTCTACATCTTCATGCTTTCTCAATTGCACTGTCATTTCAAGTCTTTCAGCATATGGATAGAATGAAGACGTATTTTACAAATTAAAGTTTGTTTCTTGTTTGCCTTCTCATTCCCATTATACCGTCATCATTAAAAACTGAGTTTCACTATTGAAAAATACAACTCCAGACCATGCTTTGGAAAATCATGCAGTTGAACATAAACTAGACAAATACACAGGGTTTAAGTACCAGCTGTCAGCACTGATGTATTTGGGTACAAGTCAAAGGATTCCTAAGCTTTAATAAAGTTGCATTTACACGAGCTATTTCATTTACATTTACATTTCATTTACATAAAATACGGTTTAACCTAAAGACCACAAAAACACCTTAAAAGGCAAAAGAATAGTCTTAGAAACTTCACAGAAGGCTTCCCCTCACCCCCAGCTCCCATCGCTCTGCCCACATCAGAGGGGGTGCGTGTGGTGCATGCTGCACCCCAGAGCCCAAAAGGCCCCCCCGACCTCTGGTAATGTTCACCCGCAGTCCCTAAAGGTTATTGGGCTCTGTGGAGATTTCTGAGATATCTGGGAGGGCGCAGGAGCCCGAGGATTCTTCCCTGGAGCAGCCCGAGCCGCAAGAGGGCAGGAGGAGGTCGGTCACAATCCAGGCAGTTTGCACAGTGTGTAGAGAGCAGGTAGCGGCTGTGAAACACAACTCTTGGCATGCCCAGGGAGCCAGGGAGACACTGATAATCTTCTCTGGTTTCTCCCTTGTCTCCTGATGGTTTGGGGACCTTTTCGGAGTTATTCTTTGCAAACGTGATATCAAGCTGGGTACAGTCCAACGTGAAGTGCTGGTGCTGGGTGAGACTCACTGAGACCTGCTTCTCATCCTAATGCTATGAAGAGAGTTTCAGTGATTTGCTACAACAGCAATATCTAATGGTCTCTTCAAAAAGGACAGCAAAACCAGCACTGACATTCAAAGCAAATGTCCAGCTGTCCATTTGAGATTTATCTCAGAAGAGGCCGCGATACAAGTGCATCAACAGTCATGTGGCTCTACCCAGTAGAAAGCCAGGATCATCTGCCCTTTCTTATGTTGAAGCCGCTCTTTACCCCTGAATTAACATTTGAAACCTGCTGTGGAATGGCTGTACTCTTTGGAGCCCACACACAGGCCTTCATTCATCTGAGCTCCACATGGAGGGAGCCACAACCACCCTTGCTGCCCCAGGAAGGTGAGCGGAGAACTTGCACATCACCTCACACACCTTCCCTGGGGTGCTCAGGGACCCCTGTGCTACCCACCTGCCCTTCTCTCCATTTGCCCAATGCCTTCTCCAACTTTCCGCAGCATTAACTATCAAACTGCTTTAATATTTTCTGGTTACAGAGCTCAGCTTCGCACAAAAGCTACTTACCTGATCTTTAATCAGAGTCCAACACGGGCTGCTTTTTTTTTTTTTCCCCGCCTCATATCTGGCTACAATAGATAACGCATTTTGATTGCAAACATTAAAGATGTAATTACTTAAGCCCTATTCCCACGCTAGAGGGAGGCACTATTATTCAGGCATAAGGAAACACTGAAACAGATTATGACAAAAAGGTCCTTGGAGTCAGGGCTACGAGCCAGCTGCTCTGCCTCCCCGTGCAGAGGTTTAAAAGAACAACTTAAATCTCCTGATCTCAGTTTTATTCGAGCCATTACTTACATTCTGCACAAAGCTGGGAAAGACTGACTGGAAAATATGTTGAGGTGCTAATAGCATCCATAGGTTAAAGGCAAACTTATCAACAAACAAGGCATGTTGAAATTCTTCTGTTGGAATACTATAAGAAGGTTGTAATCCTTCTACCACTTTCCAATTTTCTCTGCTCATTATGTCTTGGGTAGATTAAGCATGAGTCTGTACAGTATCTGGCACTGAGGTTTTCCAGTTTCAGCAGCTTTCCAAATATGCATTAGCTAAGCAAAAATGTTTTCCCAAGGACTCATAAAAATCTGAAAGATGGGAGCAGCCAAGATTACAACATGCGGTCTGCAAACTTTCCAGGTGAAAAGTTCTGAATTGCACTGATTGATGCACAGAGGGGACTAAAAAAACCCATCATGAGGAGGGTAATCACTGACTGAGCATGAACACAGCAGTCAATACCAACAGCAAACCCCGTGTAATTTTTTGGTATAACTGTACTCAGTGTGACAGATCATAAAAGCAGAATCCTGCAGGGTTTTCATCAAAATAATCCAAAACAGTAGGTGTAATGATTTAGGGAATCTGTCAATTTATGTAATCTGCTCACCTTGGGGATTCATGTGTTTATACGTATTTATCAGATTGAGACTCCGTTCTGAATGTCAAGTTTGGTGTATCTGCTGTCTTTTTACCTGAGCGTTAAATTCACAGTGACACTAGCAAGAAATCACAGAGATGGGGCTGGAATGGTTCTCAGGAGGTCACCTGGCTCATCTCCCTTCCCAGGGCAGGGCTAATTGTGCTGACACACTCCTGAGAGTCCCCAGAGATGAGGATCAGACACCTTTCCTAGAGAATCTAATCCAGTACCTCACCCACACACTAAGTTTTCTCCAGGACTTCCCCAGAACCCCCTCTACCACAAATGCAGCCAACTACGTCCTGTTGTATCCAGCAGGGACCTGGAGAACACGCTCTCCTGTCCTCCTCATGTCCCATCTTCATACTTGGAAACTATTGACATATTTTCCATGGACTTCTCTAGATTAAACAACTAAGGTTTACAGAGTATTCCTCTGCTGATAGTGTTTTCTAGGTCTTACATTTGCATTGCTTTCTTCTACATCTTCCACAGTTAACTGGCATCTTTGTAGAAGTGCAGTGACTCACATGAAGGTTATGTATCACCTGAGGCTTTACTAACACTCTGCAGTTAGGTATGATTACTACGTCTGCCCAACATGCAATGCTTGGCTGTAACCCAAGATGACTTTCTTTATTTCCCCTCTCAAAAACATTTCACCACATTGCCCAGATGCTTCCTAGCAAACCAGTCTGCTATCAAATGTAACTCCTGAGAAAAAGTATCAGAGCACCAATGTCTTCCAAGATGAGGACTTAGATTGTTTTATCTGGAAAATCGGTGATCACTGGTGACGGGGGCTGGTGATGCTCACCAAAGGGCTGTTTTGACACATAACAAGGTGTGGGCCAGAAGGGGCGAGATCTGCAGGATCTCCAGTCACTATAAGGAGGAGGACTTAGGTCCATGCACAATGACACCCCAAAGCTGTGGGGAGGAGATGTACCAGCTCTGGCTGGGGAGCTCACTATCCACAAACTCTAAGGCTTAGTGCCATACCAGGACCCAGCCTCCAGCTCCAACACCTAATCCAGTTTTCGTTGGGAATTGTCACCCAGAATTGCGAACCTTCACCACCACAACATGCAGCAGGCTGCAAAGCTTGGGGCTCTTTCCTCATGTTATGGTAACACAGGGTAAGTCAGACGCCAGCTCCACAGGAAGTCTGAAGGCTCCATCATGGGTAGGTAAACTGGGACAAAGCAACCATCAGTGTAATCCTCCAAGTGCAATTTTATTTTTTTACAATATAGTGATTTAGCAGCAAAATCTCAGTTCATTTGAGGAGACAACTAGGAGACCAAGAACAAAAATTAACTAATGAGTGTGCAGTAAAAGAGCCACCGCTTTTGGCCATGTGCTACCAGCCCTTCTGAATGAGAACTCATTGAAAATGGTATAATAGAGGCCTGTAGCAAGGCCAAAACAATGGAACAGCAGCTCTTTCTCAAGCCCTTTGACCACACTGGCAGAGAAATGTGATTAAGATTCACATCAAGAAGCACAGACGTTTTCTACTGCATAAAGACAACCATGGGAAAGCTCTCTCTGAATTAGTGTTGATGGATACTTTCAAAATCATGCAGATGGTTACTTCCAACCTAGATTCAAGAATGTGTCTTCCAAGCTTACAATTTTAAGCTAGAAAAACCAGTAATTTTTTTTCCTGGAGCAGGAACACAAGCTGTGCTGAAATTAAGTATCTCCATCACATGTGCAAGCCCCCAAGAGCCCCAAACTGGTGGGGCAGAACTGCCACACTAGCACATCCAAGTCAGGGCAACTATTTCATGTTTTACAGCCTGGAGGAGTGACTGGAAATCTCAGTACTCCTGCCAAGCCCTCAGGTCTTCACACTGAGATAGAAATGCCACGAGATCAAGCTCTTGGCTTTTTTCAACACTCCTGCCTCTGGATCTGGGCCAAATCACCACATCCATAATCCTTCTGGTGCATTTCTGGCCATCAGCCTCCACTAGAACTTTAAATGGTGGAGAAGCGAGGAGTTGAGCTGAGCACATCAGCCCATTGAAGAAGAACCTGCTTCTCAAACCACAACATTTCAAGCGTGATACACATCTGTGCGCCAGCTATACCTGTTCCTGGCTGACTCAGCTGTTTCCACCGCTCTTTGAGGTGACCATAATAAAAAAGCACAGGTACCTGGTGGCTAGCAGGGGGTAGGTGTGCAGAGGGCTGAACCAAGCTTCCTTCATCCGTGGCATGCTCTCATATATTAAGAGGTCTTTCTCCGTCAAGACCACTAGCACTGGCTTCCAGTGCTTCTCGTTGTCTCCTGGCACCTGAAAAAAAGAGCAAAACCTCAGTGAAGCAACAAGAGACAAAGCTACCATTGTGCAAAGCCTGATGATATAAACACATCGAGGCCTGGGTAAGATAATGGACAAAAAGAGTTTTACTTTGTCGTTTTGACATCTTCCACCTGAATTAATACCCAGCAGAAATGGAGTAACACGGAAGGACATCTGCTGCTCTCATTAGCGCTGCCATTTCCAGCCTTCCCGTACTACAGGTTACTCTGTAAGTACAGTAGTGGAAAAACACGGAGACAGGGCTGGCTGTTATTTAGCTGTGGTATGCATGAAAGGACCATAAATGTATATTTATAATGTGCACCATTCACGTGTACCTCACACATTAATCTGAGTGCTGGACTCTGCTGCTGCTGTTTCTATTTTTGTAAGTGAAAAAAGCTGCGACATCATCGCTATTAAAAAAGAATGTCAGGTAGTAAAAAATAGTAGTTTGGGAGCAGATGCTTTTTTCCTCAGCAGTTCACAGTTTATTGCTTCTGCTTCCTTCGTACCATTCCTCCAGTTTTACAAGTGTCAATTTATAAAGAGATCCAACTTAAACATGGGGTTGATTTGAAATATTAACTCAGTGATGGATCTGCATCCACATTTCAAACTCGGAGACAATGTCTAAAGACTGGGGCATCAGAACCCTTTACTGGCTGCAGAATCCAGATGTAGAATTATACTTTACAGGTTAGACACGTGGTAGTCCACATGGCTTCACAAATACCACTATAGGGACCAAGTATGGATCCTGGTTTTTACTTATTCTACTCTGGCAGCATGGAAGTGTCTTAAAATAGATGGAAATATGAAAGGGTCTTAGTTTCAAGTAAGAACAAAGCTCTTCTTTTTCACACACAAATCCATCATTTTCCTTTTGGTGCACATAATGAAAAAGAAGCCCTGTTACTCAGTAACCCCCACAGCCGTGCTTTTAAATCCAAATGTCTTGGCTGGATACTAAAGAGAATTAAACAAATCCTGAGATTCACAAAAAATATCTGGTTGTCTACATGATTCCTCCATTAAAACCTTCTCCAGCAAAGAGAAGCAGTTGCCCATGCTGTTTTATGGCTGATGCCAGCCTGCTTGCCATGGGCATGTGTCACTGGGCACATCACTGGGTGGGGAAACATATAAAAGGGATCAATCAAAGGCTGTCCAGGCTGGGAGTGGCATGGCCAGGGATGGTGACTCAGATCTTTAACTACGATGTTCCTTAAGCCATGGATTCAGATTGAGAATTACACTTGAAACCCTTATATTTTATACGAAGAGAGGGTCCCACAAATTTCTAAACTTTTAAGGACTTACAAGAGAGTTGTAAGATAGCTTTGCAATAGAACACCAATGTCCAAAGCAGATCTTAAACCCAGATTTTTGGCTTGCATAATTTTTAAGAGACATTTTTTCCTTCTGAATTAAACTTTCCCAATATTATATTCCTGTTCACAGCATCACTTGTTCATTGGTTGCTCATATCTCTGTGTTAATCAACTTAAAGTCGTAAATGTTTCATCCTTTTAAGTTCTTCAGAAGTGTCAGTACTCATCTAAAATTTTCTTGTAGTGACAGGTTCTTGAAATGGAACCTTTCATTTTCAATTAGGGGTGAATAGAGAAGCCACATAATTAACACATCTATTGATACACTCCAGAAAGAATAAAAATTAGAGAGTTCTCACAGCCCATGTGCCATGGAAATATTCCCATGAGCAAAAAGCATCATCACCTTCTTGATACCACAGTTATTAACTACAGTTAACACCCCAGTTCCTAGCGTGGGAATATAGAAATAAATGTTATAGTTAATGTTAATATTTAATTTTTGAGCACCTCCCTGTGTTCTTTATCTAGAAAGATTTCAGTACATACTTTTGAAGATTTCCAGAAAAGGAAGACAAATACGAAATCTTTCCTAGCATGAAAAAGCAGGATGTTCAGATTCATGATCTGGAGCAGTAAGCAGGTAGAGTACTGTGCTGTCACTTCTTAGTTTTCGATTCTATGACCACAAGCAATCCAAAGACTACGCAAAGCTGCTCACAACTTTTCTGCAGAACCATCTTGCCTGTGGAGCGCTTTCAATCACAAGTTTTGCTATCAGGTGGCTGGTCAGTCAGCTGTGACTCCACAAACTTTGGGGAACACTGTTCCCTGTAAAGGTACCACAAGAAAGGGAATATAACTCATTTTGCCAACGGGTCCCACAACTATTTGCTGGACAGCTGTAAACATCAGGAGTCATAATTTCCAGTGGTAATCTTGCTGTTACACCTGCACAGTGAAGCCCATGGCTTTGCCCCCGTCCTTCCCAGCAGCAGGGTGACTATGGAGAAGGTGTATCGCAGTCATAAATTACTGAAGACTTTTTCTCAAGAATAAGTGACCTTATACTATCTCTCCTTGTAGGTTGTATCTCCTGTTTGTGGGGTGTATACTGGGGAGAAAGGGCTGCAAAGATGATGAGGGGTCTGGAGCATCTTATGAGGAAAGACTGAGAGAGCTGGGTCTGTTCAGCCTGGAGAAGAGAAGGCTGAGAGGGGATCTTATCAATGGCCATAAATATCTCAAAGGTGGGTGTCAAGAGGATGGGACCAGACACCTCTCAGTGGTGCCCAATGATAGGATGAGGGGCAACAGGGGGTACAGACTGAAGCACAGGAGGTTCCATCTGAATATGAGGAGAAACTTCTTTACTTTGAGGATGCCAGAGCCCTGGAACAGGCTGCCCAGAGAGGCTGTGGAGTCTCCTTCTCTGGGGATATTCAAAACCCACTTGGACACCTTCCTGTGTGATCTGCCCTGGTGAACCTGCTTTAGCAGGTGGGTTGGACTGGATGATCTCCAGAGGTCCCTTCCAACCCCAGCCAGTCTGTGATTCTCTGATATTTGCCTGTGTCCTGTTAGGAAGCCCTCCCCTCCCCACTAAGAAGGGCCATCAAACACACTTTTAATCACATTTTTCAGACCTTGCTGGGACCATAGCTGTCTCACTGGTAAGGAATTCTGGTGTAAACAATACTGCTGCTATTTCAGACCTGAAGAAGGATTTGTGTGCCTGAAAGCTTGTCTGTTTTTTTTTTTCCAACTGTAACAGCTGTTCCAATGAAACATATTGCTTCTCCTTAAAAACCTTGAATTGCATTACTGTTCCCTGATTTTGTTGGGGTTTGAATCAGGCTTTAACAGCTGATGCCGTGCTGTTCAACAGGCACTTCTGGAAAGTGTCAAAGAGCACACACTGTCCTGTAAATGGTAATAGAAAATATACCATTAGCCTACAGGGCACATTCAGAACAAATCAGCATGGGGAATTAAACCAGATCAAGTGAGTGTCACATCAACCATGAGTATAACAGCAAATTATGAAACAAAAGCAAAACGCATGCTGCTTGCGGGCAGTTAAGTGAAGGGTTTGCTCAAGTTGTAAAGGCTTTAAAATCTAACACATCATAAAGATGACACTAAATACTTTGTAAGAGTAAATTTAAATATCATTTGAGACATGTTTTAGAGGCACCATTTTAGATGATGGTTAGGGCCAGCTTCTTAGCCAGAATTTCGCAGAATTCGAAGTTCATCCATGTTGCAGACAAATGAAATCACCATCCACGTCAAAAAACTTTTAAAACTCAACTATTTTTCAAAGTAAAAAATGTTAGATCAAATCTAGATGAACTAGAGAAAGGAAAAATCAGTAGTCCTCAATGTTCCACCACAATAAAATGAACCAGCAAGTTTTTTGTTGGTCTTCTGGGCACTGTTCAGGTAACTCTAAGCAACAGATACCAGTGTTCCCTCTCCATGCTCTGCACATCTCAGCTGAGGTCACTGCACATATTCCCAGGTGAAATTCCAATTCAAGTCAATGAAAAGCTGTAAATATTTATACCAGAATCAAACATTTTTTTTTCTTTCTTAGACACACTGTGCCTCTAGATCAAAGTCTTCAGGTACAAACCTCAAAAGGGAAAACATATTCTAACAAATAACAAAAAATCCCAAGTGCAGTGAAGCATCCTTTTTGCTACTCACAAATGTCTTTGCTCTTCATATACTCATCCCATGAAATGCAAACCCCATGTTTTCCCAGATAGACCTCTCTGGTTTACCTTGCCAAATTCAGAAAATATTTAATGTATGGCAGGGATGAAAATGAATTTTTTTGTGTATAACAACATGATGACTGGGATTAGGATGACACCAGAGGAGATCTGTGTTTTCATCTTGCTTGGCCACAGGCTTCCTCTGCAAAGCCAGTCTAAATGCTCTGTGTTTCCATATAGACACCGCAGTCTCTGCTGGGGCGGCAAGCCCTGCTGTAACGTAAATGTGAAAGCCAAAAAAAAAGCACACAAGAACAGCTCCTGTATTTCAGCAGCTACTGTATTTCAGCAGCTACGTGGAGACTTGTCCATCAGCCTTTGGCTAACACAAGAGCTAAAGTGCTTCCATGCAGAAAGGAGACGGCTCAGGCAGCGTTAGGACAAACCAGACCCCACCGCACTGAGGATGCACCTGAGCTCTGGCTGCGGAGGTGGGACAGCATCGCTCCGGGCTTCGCTTTAGGGCCAGATCTGCGGTCTGAAGGATTGCCGCTGCAAATAAGGATATAGCAAGCTCGGCACCTACTCGTACAACTGTTCCTGCTGGTTTACTGGCAACCGCTCACGTGCTGAAGGGCACTGCTTGCCATGTACCTTTAAAAAGTAACTCCTCTGATACGTAGCAAATAATATTTCAAAGAGGAGCCAGCTTGTTTTTCCTGCAGGCGATAAGGACCCCTGTCCCCTTTAATGGGTATCACAGCTTCGAAATCTTCAATAGTTTTCACATATAATTAATTGCCGTAAGGACAATGGGCATCTCAGTGGAGATAAATCCTTTTACAAACGGTTTGGCCCTTTGCTCTTTCATCTGACAGGTCTCCTTTTCATAAGGTTTTTCTTTAAATTTCAGTTATTCACCTACTTCAGGCTGCCAGGAATAGATGAAAGAATACTTTTAATCTATGAGGCTTACAGATAATTACATTAGAGGCCTCAGTCTACTTTGGAAAGCTGTTTTATATTTTCATTAACTCAAAAGGAACATTTCAATTACATTCCCTGTTTAGTAAACAAATTATAAATTGCCAGCAGACTCCACTGCAGCAAGTATCCAAAATGTGGCCTGTCAGAGAACTGCTGTGAAGGTGGCAAGTTTACACTTACAGTAAGTGTTTTAAGCCCCCTTTCCATCACCCCCTCCCAAATCCCTGAGCTGCACTGTCCCCTCACACAGAGCACAGGAGCAGGAACAAAGAAAGAATTTTCTGAAAATTTTTTCTTGCTCTTTTTGTTCCTTCCTCACTTAAAATCTCTCCGTGCTGACAAGAAACAGCTTCCACACAGGTGGGGATATGTGGAATACTGGAATCCTGTGTTCAGTTTTGGGCCCCTCACTACAACAAAGACATTGAGGTGCTGGAGAGAGTTCAGAGAAGGGCAATGAAGCTGGTGAGGGGTCTGGAGCACAAGTCTGATGAGGAGCAGCTGAGGGAACTGGGGCTGTTCAGCCTGCAGAAAAGGAGGCTGAGGGGAGACATTGCTGTCTACAACTGCCTGAAAGGAGGTTGGAGCATGGAGGGGGTTGGGCTCTCCTTCCAAGTAACAAGTGATAGGATGAGAGGAAATGGCCTCAAGCTAAACCAGGGGAGGCTTAGATTGGATATTAGCAAAAATTTCTTCATGGAAAGGGTTGTCAGGCATTGGAACAGGCTGCCCAGGGAAGTGGTGGAGTCACCATCCCTGGAGGTGTTTAAAAGATGTGTAGACACTGTTCTTAGGGACATTGGTTTATTGCCAGGGTTAGGTTAATGGTTGGACTCGATGACCTTGAGTGTCTCTTCCAACCAAAATGATTCTATGATTCTGCTATGTATTTCTTGCCATTTCATTGTCTTTTGATGAAGGGCTAAATCCGTGTTCAGAAAAAATTTGATTCATTTAGAGAAATCTACTTGTCAGTTCCTGAAAATAACAGCTGGGACTGAAAAGGATTTTTGCAAGACAAACAGCAGCAATGCAGAAACAAATCACACAAACCCCAGTGTATGCAACACTGCTGGTATTTCTGTGAGCTCCTTTGACGGGAGGCAATTTGCAAGGCAGGAGTGGGTCTAAGTGACAGCTGTAGGCACGGGACATCAACACCTCCCACGCCACACACGGCTGAGATGAGTTTTGCTGCTAAACTTCATAGTTTTAAACAGGAAATATTGTGCACATCCTTTAGAAAAAAAAAAAAAAGGCTAATGAAAATGTGTCTGGTTTTGTTCTTCTCTCTCCTTGACCTCAGTGATGGCTCGGAAGTGGCTTGTGCCATTATCAGATCTGGATTACAGTCAGTGCACACACAAAAATCCCCCAAAAGGCACAGTATTGCCTACAGTGAGCAGCGAGTGAGTGATGCACACGCTGGGCCGTGGTGCCCCCGCTGTGGGAGCAGCCAGAGCCAGCAGCGCAGGTGCGAACCACAGCAGGGCCTGCACTGATCCGACCCTGGCGCAAAGCAGAGCCCAGGGATGCACCGACAGCTACAGCTATGGGCACTGCTGAGTATGGACAGGACACCCCTCCTCCAGATAGGTCTGTTCAGGTCTCAACTCCTTCTAAACATACTTTAAAATGGCACGACTCAAACCAACTTTTGTCAGAAGTAACACAGTCAGACATGTCAGCACAGCAATACGCTCAAGCCAATGTCCTGACTCTCTGGACTAACAGGATTTTCAAACAGCTCTGGCTCATATCCAAATACTTCCAAATGTCAAGAGAGGCAACTCAGTCCTCTGTGCTCACCCACGCAAGAACGGTGGCTGATCTGAGGCCTTTCCTACAGCCAAAGAAGAATGCCTGATCCCAGTTTTGTAGTGGCGGTTTGCTCCAGAGCTTGGTGAAGTCAGACAAAGCTTTTCTAATAACTCTTTAGGTTTTGGACTAGGCCTTGGGAAACAATCCTGGTGGGCTGCATGTCTCTCACACTACAGAGAAAAAGGAGCCAAATTGTTCTTGGAGGTACACAGTGAGATGATGGGATTCAATATTTACAAGCTGAAACAAGGGAAATTATGATTTCATACTCAGAGAAACGTTTTCAGTTTGTCATGGTGGTCAAACATTGGAACAGACTGTGAAATGTTCACCCATTGAGATACTCACAACATGACTGGGCAAGGCCCTAAGCAAGCTGGTCTAGTTAGGTCTGTCTAGAGCAGGTGGGTTGAACCACAAGAACTCCCTTCCAACTTACATGATTCCATGAGTCTATAAAACACCAGAAAAAATTATGAAGAAGTCCAGATTTGGATCCGAAAGCCACCCTTTAGGTTGCCCCTGAGTTAAAGTTAGTTGTACAATTATTCCATACACATACAGTTTTTCATGCATATGTGTTGCATGAACGTTGCATCAATATGAGCGCAGTAGTTATATAAAGTGGTTGTTACAGCTTAAGGGTTTACAGGATGATTTGTAGATACCTTGTACCTTAAATCATTTAGAGCTGTATAAAAAGTGTATCCTTGATCCTTCTGACTTGGTAAAGCTTAACACTCTGGATTTCCTTTGCAGCAGATTGCATGAAAAAGATAAGGAATGTAAGGGAGTGGAAAACCCATCATCACATAAACTTCATTCACTGTACAACATACCTTAAGTGAAAATATATGTCACAACTGCATGAGAAAATTTTAAAAACCTGATGTGTTCTCTTTATTCTCCTGATCCATGGATCCACAGGAATTGTTTAACTACACACACAGAAATCTGAATCCAGGAGACTCAAAAAGGAAAAAATGGTAATTCATCTATTTTAGAAACCTCTACCATGACCCAGGATCATTTTGCTGTTCATGGAGTTGATATTTGAAGTTCTGTCACTAAGAGCACTTTCGCAGTGAAAGAGGAGACTAACTTTCTGATAATGTCAGGAATCTTTCCAGGGAAGAGCAAACAAGCAGAGAGCACAGGAGATGGTAAATGCCCCACACCATTTGTTAAAGATACCGATTGCTTTTCATCTTGGAGAAGGTGAAAGGAACTCCACCGTGTTTTAAGAAGTATTCTGATGCTTTTCGAGTAAAACACATTTTCTTCTATAGCAGCTTCTTCAGACCATGAAAGCACTGTCTGAAGCTAAGTACTGGTAATTTATGATAGCCAGGCTTTGCAAACAGCAAAGGTTCACTCCTGAAAAGATAGAGTCTTGAGCTAAATTATTTCTGTAGAAAAACATGCACTTTGCTATCTCTCTTTTTTTTTTTTTTAATTGCTTCTCAGAAACTGCCAAGGGAGAGCAGGGAAGGGAAGGGAATGTTTGATCGCTCAAGGGCTGTGGCAAGGAAGACCTGGCCAACCTGTAAGCCACAAGGACAGAGACAGAAGGCAAGTCAGACAGGGGGAAGGTCAGAACAGCCCGGCTGCCACCGGCCACTGAGGCTGATCAAGAGATAGTGGACAGGCCAGCTCCAGTTCAACTGACCTTCAAAGCCAGTTTGACTGGGAACAAACCTGTGATGGAAGAGGTCACATTTTAAATATCGCTGATAAAAGAGGCACAAGGGAAGGAGGAAAAAAAGGAAGGAAAGGCCATTAATCTCAGGCTTTCCTAATCAGTTATGCTGATCAAATAAATGAATGGAAAGCCTGAAGGGCAGAGGTGAGCACAAAGCTGCTATATAAAAGCAAAAACCTGTGCAAAATTGGAGGTAACCACAGCAATCTCTCTCTTCCAGCACACTCACACCACACATTCAGGATAAAAGTGAAGATGTTATCAGCAGACATTTTCTCACCTCTTGTGTGTTCATGCATTTTGAGTATGCATGGTTTATCTATGGGATGTCTGGGCTCTTCAGACTGCAAGTGAGGGTGGCTGTAAACTCACTTGCTGAAACTCGTCTCATCAACATATCACAAAAAGGTTGGCGATAGCAACTGCATGAAGTTTAATAAATATTTAAATAAAAATCACAGAATTAAAATGCGGGATGAACTGTACTTCCAAGACACTGCTCAGTTCTGGCAGAGACGAGCAGCTCTGCTGTCTCCAAGATAAACACTGGATCTCAAAGCACAATAATCCCAGTACTGTGGGAAAAAAACACTGAACTTCCCTTTAAAATGGAGCAGTCTCCTTTCCCCAGCAAGCCCAGCTTGCCCTAGGAAACATTAAGAAGGACCATGGCATGGTCTTGTATCTTCATCTTCAGTTCATGGAGCCATTTTGAACATCAGAGTCAGAAGAAAAGGGATCATACCTGTGAATGGCTTTGAGTTAGAGGCAAGAAAAGAGACAGGAAGATTTGGAAGCTTTACCACATCTCCCGTGCAACAGTTCAAGAATGGATCCTGTTACTTAGTGGTGGCAAAAACCAGTTTCCCCCGGGTATGCTCCAGGATAGTAGAAGCAATCATTATTCTCTGTTATGCCCTGCAGGTTGCTACATGCCGGAGTTTTGCTGTGAGCAGAGTTTTCTGTTTAAGCCAAGGTGAAGCATTTTATGAGGGAGTTGATCATCATCAGTGGAGTATAATGCTAGTCGTACAGGAGCAGAATCAATGTAAAGATGCCGCAGTTTCAACTCACTGTCTCCAAAGGGTCTATAATTTACAATGGAATCTGACTTCAGCTGATGAAGTGGGTACCAGATTAGGATAAATGTGTAATGATAACCATTACTTCAAAAGATACATACATTTAATCTTTCAATTCAGTAACAGTGCATTGATTTCTGATCATCAGCTCAAGAACACTTGTCAACAGCACCCAATCAAACGTGAATGCTGGAGGCGGAGTTCTGATTTGAAAGCATCTTGCAGTTTTTAATGATGGCTCAAACGTGTAAAATGCCATTTGAAATTATTATGGTGACTGTTTTGTGAAGGACAGATAATCACCGATGTCTACATTAAAACTACAGTAACTGAAATCTGTCCCAGAAGATGCCCTGTGCCTTTATATCACACTGTCTTTCTGAATATTCAGTCTCAGAAATGATGGCCCATCATGACAGGGACCTTTTAAAGATTGACAGATTTGACTACTTTACTCAAGCATCATTATAAATCACAAGTGCTGGAAGAAAACATAGTAGGGGAGCATTACAGAGAGAACAAGATGTTTCTTTGTCATTGTTATTATGTTGTCTCAAGGACAGTCCAGAATACTGTGTCATTTCAGTCCATTGTGTCATTGATCAATATTCAGTAATACTGATGGACTGCAATGCAACTAATGACCTCAAGCAAATGAGTGAATTCACTACATGCCTGGCACAAAAATATATCATCTTCAAAAAAGACTCTACTGGAATTTTGAACATGCTGAGAAATATTTGGAATCCTTATTGAAAAGTCAAAAATTCAACTAGCGTCCTTAATAATTCTGCAAAATTTTGAAAAAATGCAAAGCAGCTACAGGTTTCTGAAAAGTTTGGTGAAAATTTGTCACAATTTGGAATCCACACCTAATTATTTAGATGCCTAAGTAAATACATATCACAAAAAATAATCCTTCTCTGGAGACATTCAAAACCCGCCTGGACACCTTCCTGTGTAACCTCATCTGGGTGTTCCTGCTCCCGAGGGGGGATTGGACTGGATGAGCTTTCGAGGTCCCTTCCAATCCCTAATGTTCTGTGATTCTGTGATTCACCACTCAATATTTTGAGACCATACCTTTTTTTTAAAAAAAATAGATAGAAACAGAAAGTCTGTATCTCCACCAGCACAACGACAGACCTCCACGAGCTATCTAAGACACTCAAGGAATATATACCTGCTTTCTTGCTCTGGGAACATAAGGAACTTAAACATGTAATTTTCATTAGAATTTGTTTATCAAATTCAACATTTTCTGATGGGCAGGATGATTTTTTTTTTTCCCCAGAAATCAAGCTGAGCTCCAAGAGACCTCTGTCCATCAAATAGGTTTCCAGTATGCTACACCTTGGCAACCAGTATGGAAAGCTGGAAGACCATCCAGTAGGTCTTCATGGTAGATCTCAGTACTGGTGGATCCCAGGGTGGCAGTAATGGTAGGAAATGAACAGTTGTTCCATTTAATAGTCAATTCACTTTCTTCCTGTTCTTAACAAGGACAAAGTTGAATTTTAACATCTTTGTCCTTTCAGAGAGCTTTGATTTGGGATTTGTGAGCTTGTTAGGTAAAGAAGACAAACAGGATCTAATCAAGAACTGCCACCTACCACACTAAAAAGTTGACAATATCCTCCTTTTGCCTTCCAAGAAGGCTTAAGCCAGTCGGTGGTTCAGAAATGTGGATACCTAGATTAATAGAAAGAGGGCTGAAGGTGACTGAAAGATCAAGTCATTCAGCCTCTGTCTGCTCAGGAAAGGACAGACTTTGCTCCCACGATTCGCTAACCTGTTCCGTAAAACCTTCCCTGACAGAAATCCCCAGCTGCTCTATCATAGCCTTTGGATGGTTTCACCATTAGGAAATTGCTGCCCATACTGGAGCACGTGCCGCTGTGGTCCTGCGAATCCTGTGAGGTCAGGTGTCATCACCTGCTTGGGAGAGTAACAGAAAACTCAAATTTTGGGTTTTAGCTAAATCTCTTTCTAAGATGGCCATTACTCCAACTCTGCCAAAGCAATTTCAGGAGAGTGATGGTCACAGAGGAAATGGGCAAGTGGGAAGATCGCAGGAGAGAAAGCTCAGAGCTGGAGGGTAACTGCAGCTTGTCATGGGTCCTGTGGTTGCTGCATAGCTGTCACCACCACCTATCTGGTACATGGAGAAACACAAACACATCCCCGACACTGCACAAAAACTGACAAGGCAGCTTTAATAGGAAACCAGTATTACCATCTTTAGCCAGCCAAAGCTCCCTTGGGGATGTCAATTGGGGCTTGAAAATCAGTCTGAGGTTTGCTTGGCATTTAAAATATATCTTTAATTCTTGCTGATCCAACAAGCCTTTTTGCTTTGTTGACATTCCATAGTTTCAAGCTTTTCTCTGTGGCTAGGAACCAACAATAAAAATGAGAGCTCAGCTTTCATAAAACCTCTTTATTTCAGAAGATGGTAGCAGAAGAAACACCTCTAAAGCACAAGCATTCAAGCTATGAGGTTTGGACCTATGATCAGGATGTGAGTTGCCACTTCTTCAGAGGCATCACCTTCCCAGACTTGATACTGCTTATTTTACAAGATCTGATGAGATCACAGGCCAGGGGTTTATGGCAACAACTCTTCTAATCAATCCACTGCCTATGACAAAAATGTAGCAAATATTGAAGGGCGTGTGTTAATAGAAACTATGAATATTCAACAGACCCATATGAGGAAGATAAACATAAAGAACCTTCTAGTTGGCAGTTATCTGTGCTGAGCTTTGAATTATCCATACAGGACAAATGGATTTAGTGCTGTGCAATGCTATTTCATCTAGATTACTAAAAGACACACAATTAGGGCCATCAATCTGCAGACCCAAATCCTACAAATATCAGCAAATTACATGCTATAAGCTATTCAATTTTGAAAGCTAATGTTCTTTATCTTGTTCTAGTTCTCATCATTTCATATTTTTGCAATAACCACAGCATTTAACTACTCATAGGACAATTCAAATGAGAACTGAACATTGCCCTAGAAGAAAAACTTGTGAGGAATGAAATTAATTTCCAAAACTAGTACAAACAGAAAGCATGCTACAGGTTACCTCCCTGGGGCTAGGATGGGAAACTAAGGTTTCAGATTTAAAAATTATCCTTGAAATACATAATTTAATAAAATAAAGAACTTCCTGGTAACGGCACTAGACTTTTACATCTCTTAACAAACACATCACATATCTGAAGAGAAATTATTTTTGGCACGAAAGACATACGATCTCATGAACCAACTGATTTCATCAATGGAAGGAAGACTCTTTCCTGCTGTGGGCTAATAAATCACCCACCCGGCAAGCACCAGCCATTTACAGTAAGAACTGGCTAAGGGTAACAAGAACATCACAGAGCTGCTATTACTTGTGCAGCTGCAAGCAAGTGAAATCCCCAAGAGGACGAACACGTATGGATGTTATCAAAGTGACTACACCTAATTTTGCTCTTGGTATTAGAAAAGTACTTGCACTGAAATCACTGGGAAATTTTACAAATTATTTCTTTCATTTTTTTTTTTTTTTCTTACTGTGAAGACAAGTATTTGTCTTCTCACTGAGATCTGTTTTGTAGTTTGTACTGGCCTAAACTTTGTATATACTGGTATGAAAAATCTTAAGTTGCTCAGTTGAGTAACACCAGTGTAAAGCTACAAAAAGAAAATTGGAAACCATGTATTTCAGTAACATTGTCATATGCAAATATTCATATAACCCATTTTAGAAGTATAACAAATGGGATTGGATATCATAGCAGAGCTTTCATATCAAAATTTCTGGAAATTTAAATACCATGTCCTTGTTGGCTTTTTTATTTCTGTAGCCATATGGAAATCAGTCAGGCACAATTAACTGTTTGTCAGAAAACAATCTATTAATTAACACCATTCTGTGCGAATGAGCTGCAAATCGTGCTCATTGCTTGCCAAAAACCTTCCACTTCTGCCTCATGTTTGTGCTCAGGACTAAACATAGCTACATATATGCTGCTTGACATAACTGACCAAGGGAAAAAAAGAACAACTGCTGCTGAGGTTTTTCAGAACCAGCAGCCAGCAAGATTTTTCTAAAGATAGGTAGAGGGTCAGCAGGGCTTCACCTCTGCATCTCACAAAATTCTTTACTGACAGATCTTTGATTAAACGGGGTAGATATAGATTAAATCCCAATTAAGACATTCATATCGGTAGCAGGGCTTGAAAGAGAAAAGAAAGTGAGGGGGGAGAGTAAGTTACAGTGTTTTCTAGGCTTAACCTTAAAAATCTAGGACCCAACTTCGATAATATTTACAACCATTCAGTTCTACTGACGTCAATGGATTTACTCCTAAATCATGCCGGGTGGAAATTGGGCTAGCTATCACCACATTTCCATGCAGATAACCAGCACCTCTTTAAAAGTACCGTTTAGTCAAAAGCACATCCTCAAACAACATGCATGCTCAGATAATCCAGCTAAAATCGGATGAAGGGGCAATCAGCGATGGGGAAGGCCAGGAGAAAAGTGCGGAGTGGTAGAAGAGGAAGGGAAAGAGACCTTTTGGTGTCATCTGCACATGCACAGAACCTTCAGTGCTGCTGAATCCTGGGTACTAAACCGATCACCTGCAGGTGACACATGACAACATGGTGGCCATTTGCTTCCCTGGCAGAAAAGCAGTCTGTGATCCATGCTGCCTCTGAGATCGGTATTCTTGTAGTTCATTTTTTAGTAGAGCAGCCTGCAATGCTGCTGCTTCCAAAACTTAGAACCCGCTGGCAGGTCCGCGCGGGGCTGCAGGTGCATAACTGTTATCAGTTAGTGGTTGGCTCCTCGTGACTGTTTTTCAGAACTGTTCACTCGCTTGGATCTGATCCTGTAACCACAACCCATTCCCTTCTGCTTGTGCTTAGCAATGTCCAAGCAGCTGTTTCAAGTTATTTGAAGGGGCTAGAGGCTGAAGTTTTACTTGACGTGCCCAGGCTAATGGAAACTGATGATGTACATGGCCTTTGATGAGTGCAAACAGCCCCTCTATCTATTCTGAAGTGTAAGAAGACAGAGAAGCTAAAATTCCTCCCTTGGAGGTCCCCTTGCAGCTGTGAAGAATCAATCTTGCAGGGTTATGAAAGGTTCAGAGAAGGCTTGTCTTATTCCTGCCAATACGGGATATTTCAACACCTTCCAGCCCACTCAACAATTTGTACACCTGTCTGCACCAAACAATCTCTGCAGCTCATCAGTGCGCTACTCCTTCCACTGTCACCTTCCCACAGGCTCCCATAGCTCAGCTTCATCTCCCAGTCTCTTCCAGTGCTGTCCCACTCTTCCCTTCTCCCCGGCTCTGTTCATCTTTCTGTGCTCATCCATTTGGTTTTTGTACCACATGGACAAAAATCACAGCAGAAGCACAACATCTGATGGATGGTTCCATGTTTTCTCAGTCATCTACCTTTCCTACTCAGTTAGAGTTTGCAGCAGGGTCTGCTCCGACTACTGCTGTTTTGCTGCAATCTTGCACCATGGCATTCAATGTTTGCCTAATCCCTAGGCCCTCTCATACTTACATAATTATTAATATTAGGTTATTAACCACAACAATCACCACTAGAATCAATGCTGCTCTCTCCCTCCTTTCAAACTGTTGCAACAACAAAGCAAAAACCCAACAGTAAGTCAGCTCATCCTTAATAACCAGCTTTCCCAAGAAAGCCCACAAAACCAGGGGGCCTCAAGACAAAAATGTCACATGAAAAGTTTTCACACGACCCCGTGCAGCTGCGCCATCTCTCTCCATGCTGCTCCTCTTTGCAATACCTCCAGCTTCTTCCATCTCTTCCAGTTGACTTTGCCTTGTTAAAATCTGCCTGCACTTTTGGGTATGCAGATTTAAACCTCTGTTTTGAAATTTTACGTGGGAGAACATTTCTTTAACCCTGTGATTCAGGGATCCAAAGAACATAGCAATAATAAGCATTTTTTAAGTGGAATGAACACATGTGTGTGTTTAAACATAAAGTATTAATGTATTCCTTCCCTGAAAGGCCCTGTAGAAAGCCTCATGGGTTGAGATGAGGCCAGAGACAACACCATACAACACTTCTTTTCATAATAACGTACAAGCATTTCATTCCATAAACAAATAGGTAAGCTGCTATTTCCATAGCAGGCTTCTCTTCCAAGCGAACTTTTTGAGCCATTTCCATAAATGTAACTGACATTTCCAGTATGAAGCACAAAAAGGCAGCTATATCCATACAACACATCGGCAGCCTACTCTCGCCGACGTCTGCAACTATTTTCAGCACAAGATCAACAAATCAATGTTTGCACAGCAGCATCTGCTCAGCGGAAATGTATAAATAAAAAAAGGCCCAACAATAACGCGATGTGTTCACTGAGTTTGAGGAATTTTCACAGTGGCTAACAGTCGTTAGCATCTACTGATTAAAATCCAGGTGCTTCCTTCAGCAGGGCTACTGTTACCCTACGAGCACCTGAAACTCGGGGAATCCAAATAACACCGGAGAAAACCTCTGGAAAGCCCATTTGTCTTCAACAGCAACATCACTATGTTGGGAGCAGCAGGTCCAAACCCCCACATAGAATCTCCTTCTGATGTACACCCAAAGAAACAGCCACTTTGGCTCCAGAGCCCCTTTTTGTACCCTGACTATTGAACAGATACACTGTACAAGCTGATAGCTCTTTCAAAGGAACAGGTGGAAATCCCTGTTCTGGGGTATGTATCTAGATCTCCAAGATGGTCCTCAACTGTCTCTCAGCTGGAGTTGGTAAGAACAGGTGTGCTTTTGCTGAAGTTGTTGGAGTTGCTGACAAGATGGCTCCATAGCGCTCTTCATAGCAGCATGCCACCTAAGTGCTACCATTTTTTAGCGTACTTTTCTGACTCTTCTGATCTGTATCTCTAATAAGTTTAACTTCTATTGATTGTCATACCTGTGACTCTACTGGCACTCTCTGATATTTCTGGAAAAAGACTATGCTGTTAAAAGAGAAAAATATTTAACACCACTATTAGACCAGAAAAAAAATGTGACTCCATAAAACATTTCATCAAGAGCAGCTGTAGAGTTTTCCATGGATACTGTTGTGTGGTTATTATGTTATACGACATCTCTGTTGAAACTGCATTATTTCCGTGTGCTACGTTTAGTTCTGGAAAAAGTCCCATGTCATTCTAATAGGTTCTGTCATGAGGTCAGGTATGATACAACTGTACATAATTTTTCTACCCCTATGGTACGTCTGACAGGTTAAGTCCTCAGTGCCTCATGTGAGTGTGAGGCCCCTTCACCTCTTTCACGTCCACCCTCTGCAGGCCTTGGTAATGCTGCAGGTATGGATAACTCTACCAGGAATGGTGCAAGGATGGGTAAGTTTATCATACATCTCGAGAACTTTGCTCTTCCAGAAGATCCTGTTTTGGGTTCTCCTACTCACTGACTCACTCCTCTTTTCACCCTGTCCCTTTCAAGCTGTTTTTCCTATCTTGTATTCAAAGTCTAATATCAACACCAAAGATTGTTCTATGTTCTTTGGGTTTTTCTATTTGATTTCACTAGATGTTCTGTTTGAAGCAGTAGCAGTCATTCAGCCTTACTGATCAGTTTTCATTGCACAAAGAGAAGGACATAAAACTGTGTTTAACTCGTAGAAATAACATTTATTTTGTCTCTATTTCTTTGTCCCCAGCAGCTGGTTGTTCAGGGCTCACATTAAAACTAGAAATGTTGCTCTCTTATGTAGTCATTGTGCAACTCCTCCTTTCTTTCCTAATCCTTCAAAGGAAGAAAACAGCCAGGAGAAGGATATTGTGCATGTTGGAATTTTTGTCCATCTCTCCATGGGGCTGATTAGCAAAATGCTGTCTCTCCCTGGACTTAGAATTGTAAAATGAGATCGAAATCTGGCCCATCAAGGGAAGTGTTACTTTTGGGAGTGATCAGAAACAGCTGCTTTCAAAACCAACTATGCTGGCTGTTTGTGGTAATTCAACAATTGGTCTTAGGAATTGTACTTGTGAGGACAAGAGAACTTTGCTGAAGTATTTTTAAATAAGGTATCTACTAATAAAAAAAAACATAGCAATGCTCCCAAATCCCTTGCAATGCCACGATAATCATTGGATGGTAATCTCCGACAAGGTTAAATCTAATGTTATTCAATGGCAGTTCCCCAAAGTAGCTTCCCTTTTTGGTAGTAAAATCGTTATCTTACTGTTTAAACATTCAGGCTTCCCTCTCTATTTCACAGTTCATAAAGCACCTTTATGGTGTTGAGACTTTTTTTCTTCCAAACAGACAGAAGACAGTTTGTTTTTCCTGCTTTGATTATATCCTACATCCCACAAGCAGCGAACCTGTGATACTCCTCCACTGGTTTTAATTGTCTCCTTCTATTAAGATGCCAGCACTGTATGTCTTTCCTGCAGCCCCAGCGCGATTTTGCTACGTGCCTAGCATTAGCGCTGCCAGGTCCGAGGTTAATGTTACACTGTACAACTCATTAGCTGCGCATTACTCTCAGAGCCAAAAATCAACATGATTGATCCAACAATATGTTTGGGCTTGGGACCGAAACTCAAACGAGGTTTCACCAAAAGCAAAGGTCAGCAACTTGGCACAAATTTTGCTGTGCACAGAGAAAGCTTTTCTTCCAGACTATTCATCAGGGAAGGTACAAATGACAACTAATACGGGCCTCATTAAAACTGAGAAGAGGAAACCCCTTGTAGAGGGCAAGAAGGCTCCCTCGCTATCATTTTTTTTCTTCTTCAGTCTTTTCCTAAAGCTTTTATTTACGTTACAGTAAAGACAATATGGAACTTAAAGGTAGCTGTGGGGCTTGGGGTTTAGGAGACTCATTAGACTAATTATCGTGATGCACACTATCAATTACTGCCCAGTTAAGCAGAGCGGATAACTCTGCAGCCAGAAATAAATCTTCAGGACTGAGGGATCTGGGGGAGTGAGTTAAAACGTCAATGTCAAAACATTTTCTCTCTTAAAATAACTAAAATAAAACAAACACTAGTTTAAGAGTGAGAGAGAGGAGAGGAATGGTGCAAGAAACCTTTTCAACTGTGGATTTGTTTCAAGTACAGTTCTTACGAGGATTTCACTCATAACTCAAGAACTGAAATCAGTACTTCAAAATATGCTGGTTTACATGTGGTATCATCATGTTCTTTCTTCCTCAGTAACCAAGGGTGCTGAAAGTGCTATTTATACAACAATTAAGCTGTACAAAGAATACTTCCTTGCAGTCTGCAGAATTGCTGTGTTGCAATATAATTGTCTAACGGCACATTCTTGTAAGTGCCGTCACGGTATTATGGGTATAATTTCATTTTTACAGGATACAATAATAAGGTAAAAGGCTGGCATTAATAGCCTCAGGAACATATTACATAAACAGAGGCTGAAGATTAAATTGGACTGGATTTGTAGACTCTGCATTGAGTAAATGTCTTGCCACACTGAAAATTATAACACACATAACTTTTGCCTCTCCACTATTTTTTTTAATTCTCTTATTCTTCTAAAGGTCAGTCCCTCTTTCCAACAGAGAACACAGCTTCTTCTCAAGGTATTCTTAGAAAATCTGTTTATTTTTCTCTGTTAACAGTTTTTTGGCAAAACAGGATATGAGGCATGTATTGCTTCTCCTTGTACTAGCAGTGATACTCTGCTCTTCCGCAATACCCCTCAAACATTAACCAGCTTCATCGGTCCTAAAAACACTTGTGGATAGAGACAACGCACCTCTGATTGCAAGCTGAGTGGGTGAGCAGGATGGAGCAACACTATACAAAAAGACAGGAGAGAAAACAAATGTTTTCTTCTAAATTAGGGCATTTTTACTAGGAATGGCTCCACTTTTGCCAGGAGTTTTCTCCGTGGGGATCAGCTGAGGGTCCTGGGGGGAAAAGGGCTGCAGGGCGGAGAAAAGAGGTTTTTTTATGGCCTATTCTGCTGCTTTCTGATCTATTTACTCATGCCATTAATCAAAAAGCTGAAATGTGAGTATTGTTGTGCTAGAAGAAAAAAACCCTGATGACTGGGGTGAGAGGAATTCATACTGGGCAGAGCCTGAAGGTCAATGCGTCCCTAATGGGCCCCTCCATTCCCCTGAAGGTGATTTTTAACATCGGGAGACAAACCCAGCAAATGAGAACAAGGTGACGTTGAACAAAGAAAACACAGCTCAACAAGAACGTAATGTTTGGAAAATCTGTGATTTTCTAAGATTGGCAATCTCTTCCCTTTCAAACTTCTCACACGCAGTCAGTAAGCAGAAAAATGCAGACGAAGGAGCAAACAGACACAGTGCAAGGGCATAGCTGTTGCAAAACACTGTCTGTCTCAACACCCATCACATCGCAGCGATGTGTACTCAGCTCTGGGCTTGTAAGAATAAATCTGTTTGTCCTGTACAACTGAAGTGGGGTCCAGGGTCTGGAGGGTGAGCAGTGCTGCTCGGGTCAGTGAGGCTGGTGGAGGAGATGCTCAGGGCTTTCCTACTGCTTAGTCTGCATTCACCTTGTTCTTCGTTTTAGCTGAGGCATTGCCTTAATATCAGCCTTACCATCCTGGGTAACACACACATCACTCCACAGCATCTCCAAATGCCCGGCATGAGCTCCACACTTTCTCCAGCCAATGTGCTAGTCTGCTTCCTCCCACCCTTCACTCCACAGCTGGGCAAGCACAGGCCCTCCCCTGTGCAACCCCAACCCCACCACTGCTGATGTCCCACTTGGGCCAGCAGAAGGAGGCAGAAACACAACGAGGTAGAGAGAGACCAGTCGTGTTGGCCTTTCGGTGCCTAAAATAGCTGAGAAGGGCACCCTCTGCTCCCCACTGAGAGCAGGGCTGGATATGGGTTCAGGAGAGGTCTCTGCTTCCTCATGCAACACTGTTTTATTAAGGAGAGGCTCTTGTTGCATTTCAGTTGCATTTGAAAACCAAGGAGCATCACTGTCCACAATTCCTTCGCTGTCTTTTTTCCACTATTTACTGTCAGAGACTGACAGAAAAAAGGAGGCCTTTCACCTGCTTCTGAAGAAAGAGGATCAAAGCCTTCCTTCACATTGTACCTATATCTTTCCTCTGTGTGTTTCGTTTTTGTTTTTTTTTTCAGCTGAACTTGCCTGCAAATATGTTCAAACAAGGGCTTTCAAACCCATTGAGCCCCAAAAGATGAGCTGACCCGGCATGTGTGCAAGTGGAGGTGGACCCTTATGGGCAGATCTAACAGCAGCTGCCAAGGTGAAAGATGCAGAAGCCAAACAACCTGAAAATTTAGCAAGATCGAGGAAGAAAATCCCTTATCTACCAAAACCTAGAAAGTCCGTCGTCCAGCAAAATCCAGTCCAGCCAAGCAGCAGTTCAGGTTTGGGTTATGTAGAAGAAAGAGTTAAGCATCCACGCCGTGGAAGCCGTGCTGTGCAAAGTGGCCAGTGCTCCGGACCATGCTGGGACGTGCTCCCACAGCCACCACCCCATCATGTTGGAGGAACCGAGAGAAACAGCTCCCACACTCCGGGGAGGCAATGAAACCCCCCCGTTTCCTTTCAGCATCCTCTCCTCCTTCCAGGCTACAGCCCATCATTTCCCTTCTCAAACCCTGCCCTGGGTTTGTCAGCAGGACATCTGCAGAGATCCCTCTTGCAGCAGAGCCACGGCCACCATGTGGAACCCACCTGTGGTCTGTGTCCCCCTCTGTCCACACAGGCACAGCTGCCAGAGCAGGAGTCACATCGTCGGGCTCACAATCCCTCCTGATGCAGGAAGGGAGAAGTTAAATAAAACTCCGTGATGGGATGACATTAAAAAAGAACTTTCTCATTATTTCTGGGATTCATAGGAACAGCTATAGCAATACGCTGTGTTTTATGGAAAAATTTAAGTCAGTTGTTAGGAAAGGTAGGTAAAAACTGAGGCAGAAGGAGGGCAGATAGGGTGTGATCACTTCTGCTGGGGTCTGGCCAGAACTAACACAGCTCTTGTGGGAAGGTTGAGGGGAGCTGCAGGGCCCCAGTTTACACTTCAGCTCAATTTCTGCAAGAATAGTTTAGTGCCTGAAGGCTACCCTAGGCACAACGGTGCTCACTCACTATTTAATTGTGCTCTGTAATTATTTGGTGTGGGGGGGTTTCCTTTACTACAACAACCCAACTGTACTGCAGAAATACAGAATTTCAAGCTGAGATCCTTCCTGCATTTACCATGATATTCCTATATTTTTTCATTATTTATTTACAGTTATTCTTCTTTCCAATCCTCTTGCACTGAGCACTTTTGCCTGACTTAGATTTATCATTTGTTTGGCTCTCATTGACATAGGAACAAACAGCACGTGTGTTACGGATAAAGACTGGCAAAGCCTTTAGAACAATACGGTGAATGAAATGCCTGTTTTCAGCCCAAGTTTTCCTTAATATATCCATTTACTGAAGGCACCTAAAGCAAGAAGAGAACAATGTTACTGCTGATAAAAGTGGCCTGTGGAGGAACCTTGCTGATTCTGGGAGAGGAAATTACTCCTCATGCTATTTCAGGTTTACGTCTTTCCTAAGAACAGGCTGATCGTTATCCCAGATAATGAAGACTGCTAATGTAATTAAATGCTCTGTTGTGGTGTTTTACAAAACAAACAAATAAGTTCCGGAATTAATAAGCTGCAAGGTTAAGTGACACAGGGCAAAAGCAGGACTCTTCATTTGGATGTAAGCACTCCACAGAAAGTAATTAGCTGGGATTTAAAAGTACAATTTCTAATTTAGGACACAAGAGAAGATTTTCTGTTTTGAGGTACGTATAATCTCCAAAAGGTCAGATCATTTTTAAGATTATAACCAGATGTATATTATCAATATGAGGAACTGGGTCCTTCTCTAACCAGTCAGAACAGGAGGCCAGGACCAAATTGCCTCGCTCTTCTTCCTCGGAATTATAGATGGGTAGCATTTCCAAACATGCCTAGATAATAATTAAAGAAAACGGAGACTGAAAACAGAAAAAAAACCCCAGCCCTTTAGAGACTAGAAATTGCAAAACACACCACACTATAGGAATGTAATTTCATTGCAAAGAAATTAGGCATTTGAGTAATAGTTTTCTTAGCAAATGCCCGTGTTTCTAGCAGGTCATTTATCTAGTTAAAACATACACTGATTTGCACCAGGGGTTAAGACATAGCACAAGCCAAAGCTCGCTGCAGTTACAGCCTGAACACACACACACACAGGTACTTTCCAGGGCCAGAACACAGGCCTGGGATTAGTACGACCTGATTTTTTTCCCCAAACACGCTGCTGGTGCGGCCTGTGCAGCCTGACGAGGCCTCACCAGGCCCTGCCCCTCTGCACAGGCCATCACCACTTCTCCTGCATTGGGATTTCAATCTGTCATAAAACCTGCAGAAAACTAACGCTACCCCGCTGAAAGTAATGAGTTTTCTACCAGCGTAGCTATCTGATCTGGCTCAGGGCCAGACAAGCGCTGCCACCACCATGATGGGAGAGCTGGGAGAGCTAAGGGGGACGGTGACAGCCCCAACCACGGACACAGACATGCCAGGGTTTTTAAAACGCTGCCTAGCAGCAGGTGGTTAAAATCAGATATTCGCAATGTTAAATAAAGGCAAACTGTTTTAACTACATGATGGGCTGGTGGTTTTCTCATGCAAAGACATTTTAAGCTCAATTTTACAACCTGGAAATTATACAAAATTTCGAGACTGAAGTTTCTCTCCTCTTCTTTGAAAACCCATTTATTTGTGATGAGACTAACAATGTGGCTCTCTTGCTGTCTACTGGTTTTGCTAACCAGTGAACCTACTTCCAAAGGAAAAGGTAAATCAGAAATGCTTTCATTTCACACTGGGGAAAAAAAGAAAAACAAAACAACCTCAAATACACTGTTATGTCATTTGCCTAAATCTTGTTTGGACAGCTTGCAGAGCTCACAATCTTTCTGTTATCACTCCTTCCTCTGAATTAGAGCAAGAGCAGGAAGATAAATATAATACTGCAATATACAGCTCGATACTGAAGATCACTCTGCTGTGACATGCCTCGTACTTCAGCTCTAATACAATGATACGGTTATCTAGGGTTTGAAGAGACTGAACAGCCTGTAATATATTAACACACTTTTCATTTGGAGATAGTGTCAGGAGCTAAGAAACAACAATTCACCATGCCGCTTTGGTTATTTCCCCTCCAATGTCGAGTGTTTTCTCCCATCTGATCCCCGCTCCAGATTTGTGCCCTGCGCAGGCAGAGCAACGTGAGCAGGAATCGAGTGCTGGGTTGAGATCTAGTGTGAAAAGCCCAGAGAGGCACTTCTGCAGCTTCAAATATTAACGTTATAAAAGACAACTTGCAGCAACTCCTATTTTTAAGTTTCTCAAAGGAGCTTTGAGATCATTTTAAGCAGCGCAGTGCCTCTAAGACATTTGACATCCAGAAAGCAGAACAGTATCTGGCTGCAGAAGCACTTTTTCTTTGCTCCAAGCCTACATTTAAAATGTCATTGGCACAGTGAGGACAGGGTAAAACACAGAGCTTGGGGTTTCATTTAGGTGGTTTTTTTTAATCTGACCCAGCTACAAGCCTGGCCTGGCTACAGCTTCAGTTCCCCCCAAACCAGTCATACTCTTGCTTGTGTGGCTGACTGCTGAATTGGCAAAGGCTGCCTTTGCAAAACCACTTTTGCCAGAACACCTTTTTGTGTTTGCATTAAAAAGGCAAAAGTGTAGATAAAGCTTTTGGCAACAATATCTTGGTCTATTGGAACAGAAGTTACAAACCGATAAAACAAACTACTGTTTCCTCAGCCTTTTAGGTCTCTCCAGTGCAAGAGACTTATTTGCTCCTCACGAAGGAACTCAACAGTCGGTGGATGAGTGTGAGCAGCAAAGCAGCGATGCCTGTTTCAGCTCCTCTGTAAGCCACAGGATGTGCAGAACTATAAAGAAGCAGGGAAAAAGAGAGGTGGAAAACACATTTCTACAAGGGTTGAAAGGATTCCTGGAAAAAAGAGGAGCAATTAACACACATATGGAAAAGCTCCTCAGTCAGGATGACATTACTAACTTCTTTTTATGTCTTTGGTCACTAAAAGTGTCCTTACAGGGAACATTGACCTGGAAAGATTAAAACCCACATGTAGCTGTTCCCACCAGTTTAGCACACTTGTTAATCCCACAGGTCTTGGTGAAGTGAAAAGACAAATAAAGGAAAGAAAAGGTGATGGGGAGTGCACACACCTCATTACAAACCAGTACTTGGCTTTTCTCTTATTTACAGAAAAGTTTTAGGACACTGGTGACTAATAAAACTCCCTAATCCTTGGCCAGCTTCAGAAACTCTGGCCATAAGGTCAAGGTCAGGACAAGGTTAGTGCCTTATTAAAAGAGGGATTATGGCATCTCTAATGATTGCTTCTGGCTGTTTTTCTCCTTGCCTATAATAACGCCACAGTGAGTGATTGCGTTCTTAAGGTGATGCAGAGCTCTTTGCTTTACATGCTGAAGGCCCCTCACTGCCCACCCCAGGGCAAAGCCAGGGACCTGATGGATGTTTCGTGATGAAGACCACAAATTCAGGGCTGTCTTCACAGGGAAGTTCAGTGGAGGTGGAAGAATCCTGTTAGCATGAGATTGCATAGTACCTTGGATAACCTACTATTTATTTTAATGTTACCCACCTGAGGGAGGCTCCGCTAATGAATCTATTTTTGTAGTACCATAAAGGTTGAAGTTTAGAGCTAAGTTTAGAGCAGAGACATATAAAAAATGTCAAACCAGGAAATAGCTTAATGAAAGCAGAGAGTAATCACAGCAAATTACAGTGACACTTCTATGGGATTACATTTTGCATTCCCCAAACAAGCAGAGGAATTCATCTCACTTAGCGCTGTTCCATTTTACTGAGAATTGACTGTAAGGATATGCTATGTAAGTAGCATAATGCTATGCCATAAAAGTTGTTTTTAAAGTTACAGTCTAAGATGCTTTTCAACACGGAGTTCAGATTTCTTCCCACTGCAGTATATGGGAAAATAGCAACGCATGCCACAAAATATCACACAGGAAAAAAAAAAAAAAGATAATGTTAGGTAGAATAAAAGGCACATGTTTTATTTTCTGGCTGCTAATAATGAGATCCGTTTCTAGGCTCTAATGTTTTGAATCCAACCATCAGTGGATGTGGTAGGGAAGTTCACCATAGGAGAAGAGAGCTGGTATTCCCAGTATGTTTCCAAAAATTACTGTGGAATTTAATGTCTCTCCAGTGGCAAATCCAGGCTTTGCATGAGGAGCATCTAGAAAATCTGTGGTCAGTACCACACCAAGGTGCCTTGAACACCTCCTTTGAAACAGTATATATACAGTTTGCATATATTATACATGCACAGTATATATACCTTCATCTCCCATGCTTTGGGTTATCTTTCTTTCACCCAGGCTTTACAGCCCACAGTCCAGTAACAAAATAAAAGCAATTTCACATCACTTTTTACCATACGTAGTGATTTTCTCCGCTTTTCAACAGATTTCCAACATGAGAAGAAGCTAGTAACTTTTGACCTCACTCCATTACTATTGCACTGCTCTGGATGGTTAGTTTAATGAAAAAAACATGTTGACTTTTGGATAACAATGTCACTGCAAATCTCTCAAGGCTAATTCTTGATGACAGCCACTGTAAATACACTGGAACGCGCACAGAGCCATAGCCTGGCCCTATTAAAGGCAACACAAGTTCCACCACTAAATTCAGCAGGACCTTGACCCAGTCCATAATGAGTAAAGTGAAATAAGATCTCAGTTTGCAAGGAAAAAAAAGAGGAGAAAGAAGTGCATGAACAGGATATTGTGTATTAACTGTAAGGAAAGGAAATTCAGAAACCAGTCATGTGTTGTCATGTGTCTGCTTAAAACAACCTGTGAATATTTTATATTATATATATGAGGTCTATATGATCTGCTACAGAGCAGTTACCCTTTCAGAGGAGCATATTTTGCAATCAAAAAAGCCTCTTATAGAAATGAACACAAAAGGGAAAATGAGATTAAAGACCACATGGCTGTACAGTTTAACACTGTTATAATTTACTTACCAATGCTTCGGTGTTTTAACCCCAAATGATTGCCCAAAATTTTTACATTTTCTACAGCACTAAGCCCCACAGTTGTGCTGTCCTCCCTGCTTCGCAAGCTTGGAGGGAGGGACAGGAAAACACACAAAATCTGCCTGCAAGGTTTTGCAATCTTTGACTCACCACAAGTGGTGTGGACTGACCCATGTTTTGCTAGAAATTAATGGTGTGCCTTCTTAAATCACACTAGATTGAAATATGGCACCCGCAGCTGTGGCTCCCTTATTTCCCTTATCTGCAAATTTCCAGGTAGAGCTAAAATGTACAGTATTTTTTCAGGCCAATTGCAGTCAGCTTTCCACACCTGTGTTGGATCTACAGGTTGAAAGGGCAGTGTGTACGCAGTGGCCATTTTTCCACACACCCCAGGTGGAGAGGCAGAAGTGCTCTGAATGGCTGCCCAGGCAATACCAGGATGGGAAGTATTTCTAGGCACAATCCTAACACCGTTACCGTAGAAAATCCACACTTATCAGTTGTTAAAATGCCTAGAACAAATTCTGAGAATACTGATTTAAAACCAGACCATCTCATACCGACAGCCTCCCTGTGCTTTCTACAGGTCAACAGATCTCAAATTACTTTCAAACTCAATACCATCTTTTCCTTCGTGGCGTAAAATAATTTGAGACTGAAACTGTGCAAGACATGGGGTAAGAGTTGCAATTGCAAGCTCGCCCTTCTATGAAGATTACCTCAAATGCAGGGTTACAATTAAGGAAGAAGCTCCCAGATGCAGCATGGACACCACCACATGCTCCAGACCATATCCAGCTCCTGCAGCCAGGCAAAGCAGAGGGGTGGACCATGGACCAGGAAACTGGTTAATTCCCAGACCAGGAGTCAGAAGGTGACATCTTTTATACATGAACACGAGCTCAAGGCTGGTGTCAGTTTTTGTGACTCGTGTCCCATCCCACAGAATGTGACAGATCATGAGACTCTTGACGGAAAAGTCTTTGTTAATTCGCATACAGAAGTGAAGACTCACGGAACCTTTAGTATTGTTTGTTTGTTTTAAAAGGCACAAAAATTGGCACATTAAGAAAAGTCTTAATGGAAACCTAAATCAAAACTCAGAACCTCATTTAGCCTCTCCACTTCCAGACAAGGCTGAATTCAGGAGCAAAGAGCAAGTGAGAAAGAGAGAGCTTAGAAATGAAAATAAGAATGTTTTCGTTACCTTTTCTGCAAGCCAGCCTAGATGCCTAATCTCTCGACTTCCAGCAATCCCTGTTTTACCCAGCTGGTCTCTGACCTCTGCAATCACCCTGGGGATGAGCTCATTGACACTGGAGTGGATGGCATTGAACCAGGCCTGGGCTGTAGCCGAATCCTTACTCCTGAGCACCACGGTGTGCTTGGCATCAGGTGAATGAACTTCAATAAGTCTAGAAAAATGGGGGGGAAAAAGCATTATGTTCACTCAGGTAGCGTTAGGTGGCTAAATGTATTACCTTGCTTAGTCTTAGCAATGAGTTAAAAAGAAGGATAATAATACCAAGACCTATCACTAAAAACTTACCTTTACAACACTTGAATCGAGGAGGGTCATGTTAACTGCAGTCACATCTGTACTGGTGTGGCAGTAAAGTCCTTGAGGAGGGGATTTGCTAGTGCTGATGGCAGCCCACATCTAGCATGTCAACTGGAGTTCCACACGTAAAGGAAAGAGGAGCACTCACCCATTAACATTCTCCAACACGGCAGCCACCTAGAGCTGCATGGGAGATGACTGCCGAGAAGCTGGGGATAAGCTGCTGCCTTCTTTAGTTGGACATCACAGCACACCCAGAGTTTCTCAATGGGCTTATTTTACACATACAGAGCTAAATGAAAGCCACCCTCAACCCAAATGGAGGAGTTTTCTTAGGACTGCGCTGTGGTTTCAGCGACAGCACTAAGCATCAACCAGAAGCCCAGCATAACTGGCCTTCTCCAAGAGTTACCAACATCCTCAGTGCTCCAGTTAGATCCTGCTAACAGTTGCAGCAAGAAAGTACTAACCACAACTGTATGATTGCTGCTGACAGGCATCTTTCACAGTTTTCCAAACCTATGTGGATAGAGATTTATTTTTTTTTTCCCAAAATACGTGCTTGCTAGACCATCCTGTGGGCTTCTAGCCCACCACTGTGGTTGGAAAAGCACAAATGAACACAGCTTTCAGGAAAATGAATCCTGTCCGTCACTGTTATGGGACCTGTGCCAACACCTTTGCTAACAACAACAACAAAAATGCTCTGAGAGGCAGCTGCAGCTATTTCAGCTCTGTTCTCAGTGAAGTTATTAGTGGGGCTTTGTGTGCTCCTTGTAGCTTTGTGGGCCACTTTTACTTGAACATTTGTTAAATAACCCACTAAGTAATAGTCTGGTTTATTGTTATCTAGTGATTATAAAACCAAGCTCTGGTCATTGCCCATCACTCAACTCCATATCACATTTGTGCTTTTTCATTATACACGTACAGCGATTGCCCCTGAATGTTACCCACACAAATTTGATGTGGGATCTGAGCCTAAGCACGTAATTCTGTCCTGCGTATTGCTGCCTGATCTCTGGGACACACAACGACTCCTTTCTGTAGCAGAAAAATAATTACTTCAGTGGAATTTATTCAGGTTGAGGTTCAAGACAGCACTGTATTACAAATATTTGTTATGCAATTAAAAAATCCTGCAATTTGGAGCTTAACTAACAATTAAGATGTTTTAATTAATTGGTTAAGCCAGAGCAGAATCCAGAACAGAGGGTGACTTGATCTGCACAGCTCTCTGGGGCTGGGAGAGTAAGGACTGCTGGTCTCGTGTTTGTTCACTTTGGGAAGGGGAGGTCTCCACATAGACACTGCTCTAAAGATAGAAAAGGTCATGATTTTCCAAACTCTGCAGCTGAACTGTTCAGGGTCCTAAATCACTGTTTGGATAGCTTAAAAAATGGGTTGATTTTTCAGAAAGCACTGAGTGAACACAATAATGCATGTTTCCTCAGTATAGCTGCTGGAGCTCAACACTGTCTGAAAATGAAAGCTCTTATTTAGCCACTTGAGGGTGCGCCAAGGATTCAGTCTCAGGTACCAAAAAGAAAACTCCTTGTTATTATAGTTGATGGAGTGGTCTCCCCAACATTTATAATTTAGCCATTTGTGTCTGGTGATCATTAAGGTCATGCATATCTGTATTCCCGCTGTATTCAGTGTTGGTGCAGCCTCACCTTGAGCACTGTGTGCAGTTTTGGGCACCACCATTCAAGAAGGATGTGAAGGTCCTTGAATGTGTCCAGAGGAGGGCAACAAAGCTGGTGACACAACTGGAAGGAATGTTATGTGAGGCCTTTGGGCTTTTCTAGTTTGGAGAAAAGGAGGCTGAGGGGTCACCTTATTGCTCTCTGCAGCTTCCTGAGGAGGGGACATGGAGAGGGAGGTGCTGAGCTCTTCTCCCTGCTATCCAGTGATAGGACACATGGGATTGATTCAAAGCTGCACCAGGAGAGGTTCAAACTGGACATTACGAGGCATTTCTTTACCAAGACAGTGGTTAAACACTGGAACAGGCTTCCTAGAGAGATGATTGATGCCCTGTACCCATCAGTGTTTAAGAGGCATTTGGACAATGCCCTTAATAAGAAGCATTAACTTTTGGTTAGCTCTGAATTGGTCAGGCAGTTGGACTAGATGGCTGTTGTAGGTCCCTTCCAACTGAAATAGTCTATTCTGTTCTAGTTACTACACCCTGGTCTGGCTTTCTATCAGAAACACTGCTCTCCCACTGCTTTATGAACTTGGGTTTGAACTTGTTCTTTTAGGCAGCTGTCAATGGAAACAAACTATACAGACTTGGATTTTCAAGGTACACTGTAGCAATCATTCAATCATTGCTTATTACTTACAGAACACTTCTTGGCAGAAGACCCCACAGCATTTTACAGATGAGGTCAGCGACAGCATCCGCACTTCACCACCAAAAAATGGGAAGGTGCATAACCCAGACAAGGCAGGGAACACGTCAGGAGCAGCACTCAGGATCTTCTGCACTCTACCTCGCATTTTAATACTTTTTTTAAAGATAAAAATTATTTGCTCAGCACAGCAGTATTGTGCTGGTTTTGAAAAATGTTGATGCACGGTACAGATTGTGTGAAACAATGCTCTTTACAAAGCCTGTGGTTTCTATAAGGGAACTTCCACCTCCAAAGTCGCTGCACATCATGCAGTGAACAAAGTGTTGAACAAGGACTATAAAGATATAGAAGAACGTGCTGCTTTTTCAGTTGCAAAGGAACAGCAGCAAACTTGTGTCATTTCTTTTTAAGTTGGAGTTGTAGCAGGCTCTGGTTTAAAAAGAAATTATCTAGAACTGAAAGAGCTTCCAAATGGCAACTTGCTTCTCTCCAATTCTTAAATAAATTCTTAAGTAAAGCAAGCAGATGACATACAAATGAGTATTTTGCTACTTGGGCCTTCATTGAATTGTATTTCCCTTGATGGTGGCTATTGAAGTATTTCTACAAGAGTTCTGTCCCCTAAAATAATGAACATCTAGACAGCTCTTTACAATTTTGTGTGAGTGATTCTAAACTATGCCTTTTTCAATATATACACATTCTACTGTAATATCAATGTATACATTCTAGTAAACATATGCACACACACATACTGAGCCATGCTTGCAAAAATACTCTCAAAATCTCATCCCTTGGTGCCTTCTAATGGGGCTATTTTGGGGACTGCTTATCAGTCACCAAAGTTTGATGGTGACATGCTAACAACTGCAGAAAGTCTACCTCATTCCCTGAGCTGAGTCACAGGAGGATTGGACAATACATGGTATACTTCTCTAAAGCGAGTTCAAAACAGGAATAAATGCTGCATCTGCAGCCCTGAAACTGAATCCTTTTATCCACGGCACTGGTCCTGCCCATGGAACACATCTGCAAGCATGGTTCCTGTGCAAGGTGCTAGGTAGGATACCTTTTTTATTCATACTTTAAGGACAAAAGTCTCAATCTATTTTAGAAACTGGGCTTACAGATTTCTGCTGAAGATTCAGGACTCCCTTCAGTCAGTTGGGATGGAGAAACTAACAGAAACTAAAAATCTTCCTAGAAACCCATGGACTCCAACCGCAACCAGATGCGGGAAGTGCTGTGTCTGTATAAAGTCTTCCCTTCTCTGCCATTCAGCCTACACTGCTTTGATTCACCAGTCCTTTCAGATGATACTTCTTGTATAACAGCTGACTGACGGCATTTCCACGTTTTTTTGAAAAGCAAAAAAGCGGTGACCTTAGTAAACTCCAGCACTAAAGCACTTACATGTTTCCAGCAGTCCAGCCATTGTAGCTTTGATTTGTTCCTTGGCTAAACTGACCACCGCTTACTGACTTCTGTTTATCTGCAGTTCAGTGATAAAGTTCCCTTAATTCCCCACTGAACTGAAATATTTAGGGCAATGCCACAGCTGTGTTTATTCTCACACTCCACCACAGTTATGTAAATACTGCATATGGAGCTGTTTCTGATAAAGCCCATACCAACCCAAAGGAATTATATGTTAGCTCTAGATGACTGCCAAGATGCGCGGCATCTCTCCAGCTTGGCAATGCATATGAATGATATCACATTTTCTCAGAGACCATTTGGCAAATCTTATAATAGAAGAGTAATTTTCTCTCTTCTTCTCAAAGAGTCCCACTGAGCTGAGGAGTGTTTCCAGCATCCCCTTCTCCACCCGCAGAACACAGGGGTGATGCAAAACCCAACACCTCCAAACGCTGTAACCTTGCACGTAAGAGGCCAAAACTCCCTCCCTCACTGCATCATCCAGAGCTTTTACTTTACAGAGGATTAGAAGAAGCTGAAAGCAAATTTTTGATAGGCCATACTCATTCCACATTTGATAAGGCCTCTTTCTGTAGGAGTGTTCATTATCTAAGTAATACCTTTTATCAAGTCTCTTGAAAGCACTTCTCCCACCAGAATTGGCTCAGGACCAGATCAGGCACTGATTTACACCTTGTGCCTTTTCCTGGGTCAGATTATTTATTCAGTGACTGATTAAAGTGTGGAGTAAATCCCTTGAAGTTAATGATAAGCTGGAGCCAGAGTTATTTGAGTCCATCATGCTACTTTGATTTCGCACCGCCATAGCCAGGAATAAAACACTCTGCCACTGACTCTGCAAACTTAAAAAGGGGGTGACAGCCAAACCGCTCACTCCATCTCCTCCATCACTGTCTGCACATGAAACCACAGTAAGTAATTTTGTTGATTTCTGAGTGTACAAATACAGGAGCCTTTGCAGCATAAGGGAAGGATTTAGAGAAACACAGAGACTATATTTAAATAGTTGTAGGGGTTTTTTTATAAAATAAGTAAAAACCCTGTTAAGATTCTTTTTCAATTCTACATGCAGCATCAGGAGATGAACTAGGAATAAAATACATTACAATTAAGCAATGGAAACTTTGGGTTTACTCTATAAGGAAAACATTCCATAGAGACTGTTAGGCTTGCAATGAATTCCCCAGCATACAATGAAGAAGCGTCTTCATTTGATGCACCTAAATGGATGTGAAAGCAATTTTACCAAGCAAGCGTTATTTGGTAATCGAGTGGAATTTTTCTATGTGAAAGTCTCTCAGTCCCCTTGCTGTGACAAGGGTACCCACTGTATCAACAGTTACTTGCTGACCTTCAACTTACAGTGGTAAAAACAATGTAGATACTCATTTCTTGGGAGCTGGACTAGACTGACGCCCAAGGAGAGCATGTACATCTTACTAATGAGCTGCCACAGTTGATTTCATTTCTATTTGCTGCCAGCTGGGCTTTAATAAAAGGGACATCAGTAGGGTTGTGCCACATGCACCTAAGGAAAGGATTTGGTTCTGCAACATGCAACAGACTTGCTTACACCACTGTGTGCCAACGCTGGCTAATCTGCAGAGCACATGCATGCTGCTGTCTCTACCTGGAACAACAACAAAAAAATAATGTAATAGTTTTTATATGTCTACGGATGTTAAGGAGCAGAAATCTTTCCCCACATTGCCCAAAAGACCTTATCTTTTTCTTTCTTGAATTTTTCTTTTATATTCCGGTTGTAATAGTGCTGAATATTGGTAATGCAGGAATACAGAGTCCAGCCTTCTTCACAGTGGATTCAGCACCAAACAATGGCAAAAGCGCTGTTTCAAGGAGCAGTGGGGTCAGCTACTTGGGAAAAAAAAATAAAAATCAGAGGCATGGTGGAAATTTGATTTAACCTTTCAAAGATGCTGCCTGAAACTTTAAGACCAGAAGATGTTGTGATTGGTGTAGTCAGTACATTGACCACAGCTCCCTGAAGCAGCACTTTCACGGCAAGGGGGAAAGTGTATTAATGCTAGGAAAAAAAAATGGTTTGGCCACAAAAGGTGCACCTCTAGCAAAGCCACAGCCAACCTCAAAACACCTTCTGCAGCAAAGCAAACATTGTGCAGCTGGAGATATATCTGGGCTAAGCAAAGGGCACCTGGCTGTAGCTGGTAATAGTGGTAAATGACCCCTTGAAATTGAGATGAGGATTGGATGCTGCTGCATAAATAAGAGATCATGGGCTTGGAGAAGAATTAGATGTCTTCTGAGAAGTAACACCACTGTTGCTGTTAGGCAGTGCTGTAGTAAGACCCAGGGGAAAGAAGGGGACATGGTCCACAAGCATGGATGAAAACTAAGAGGGAAATGGGACAAATAAGCAGGGCTGCTGATAGGTCAGCTCTGTCTTCTGGATGAATTGGCATAGGAGAAATTCTCCATGGAAGAGACAAACAGCAGGTCCGCCTCATCTAGTAGGACATGTCTCAATGTCTCATTATTTTATACACCTACTTTTTGTCTTCCATAATCAAGAAATCCCAGGGATCACAGCTTAGTTGCCAAATGAAGCAAACCGGCAGCTGGACTGTTCAACAACCACAACAACAAAACCACGGATTCCCTCTGGATCAATTATTGGCCCCTAAGCACTGAGGAGAGGGCACCACCTGGAGCCAGCCTCCCAGGGACGCCGCCAGCCTCTCTGGGGATGGCGGCATGGCTCACCTCCTGGCACCTTCACTGCTGGCTGTAAATGCATCTTGCCATTGAATAGACTCAGAGATCGATGGAAAAGCTGTATGGGAGTGATGAGAAGAAGTAACAACTTCAGCATAAGTCTCCCTGATTCCTACCGCAGGAAAACAGGAATTTCCATCAGCAGAAAAGCATGTGAAAGCTGGAAGTGACCACAGAGTATTAAAATAGCAATGTCTGCACATACAACTGAAGCACTCAAGCCCAGCCTCAGCACCTACCAACACCAAGCTGCAGCACCTATGTTGTCAGCCCAACACCCGAGGCTCACACTGGGGCTGTAATTTGCAATTTGCGGCCCTATGAGTTGACTACACAAGGTGCAGGAGGGAGCAGCTTCGAATGTGCCAGCTGAAAATCCTGCTGGTTGATTAACCGCAGGTCAGGCCAGATCAGAGCTGTAAGACTGAAATCCAATTTGCAGACCTGCTGATAAGGGAGGGAGAGCCCAGCCCTGAGCACAGGACAACAGCCAGGCAAGAAAAAGGGTCTGGAGGTTGTCACTGGCTCCACACCATAACACAAAGAATGCGGGGACAACGAGCATGGCAGGAAACTGAAACCTGTGCATATCAACTTTCTTTGTTTGGCAGACCTCAGGGGTGTCAGTGTTGCTCTCCAACATTATTTAGCAGCAGCCTGGATGTCAGCACTTACATACCTTTACATACAGATACACATAAAACATGATTAACTGTTTATCCTCCTCTGTTCTGCCCTGTAGCACTCACACTGCTCCTACTTTCCCTTTAATCTGAGACACTTCCTGGAGCATTCCTCTTTCTCCATCTCTTCAGTGCTTTGATTTTTCTCTTTTTTGCAAAAATGTTCATTAAGTAAAATCTGCTGCAGTTTTCACTCTCTTGGTTCATCACTTTGCCTGGCTGGTTGCCTTCTTCCTCCATCAGTTTTTCTTAACTTGTTCTTCCCCCTTCCCTCTACGCATGCCTCAAGGAAGTTTCTTCTTCTTGTTCCCCCTCCCCTGATCCATTTCCAGTTCTTTTGCTCTTATTTCTATTCCTCAGCTCAATCCTCTACAGTCAAAACTGGTTGGAAAAAAAATCAAAATTCTGTTTTTCAAAACTCCCCTAACTGCAGCAGTAGCTGAAAAAAAAACCCCAACAAACCCAAACAAAATATGACACAAAACCCCACCACCATACCTTATTTTTCTCCATTAACTCCTTATTTAAATATTTTCACATAAAAGTAAGACTTTGGTTAAAAGTTTGTTAATCAAAAATCCAGCTGAAAGCATTCTGCCAGCCTCGGTTACTGCCACCTCCACACCACGCACATCCGTCCTTGCCACCCACGCACTGTGACACATTTTATTCCTGTCAGGTCACATTTGGTCCTGTTCACACATATACACATACACACACATACACAAAGTTTTATTTACACTCACAAAGTTGCATGCATGCACAGAGACTTTTTTTTGAACAACAACATGCAGGAACTTTGCCCATTCCTATGCAACTTGTGGTGGATATGGGAAGGGCACAAGGAGCTCGCCTGTCTGGCCCACGAGGATGGGGTGGGATGGGAGCCCCATGTCATTACAGCAGGGGAAAGATGTACCTTGTTTTCCAAGACAATTAGATATGACCAAATCCAGATTCACCAGGACCTGCACAGATTGAAGGTCAGTCACAACGTGCCATAACTATCCAGTTCTACACTGGTATCTCAAACATCCTGCAGGAAAACTCAGGGGTTTCCACTGTGTCCCCAAACCCTGGCACATTCCCCCAGCAACTCTTTTCTCAGACTGTTGCCCAGAAACTACAGGAGGTCCTTAGGACACTAAAAAGCTATTTTAACATGACTTAAAAGAACAAAAATTAAACCTGAAGTAAATAAAAGTAAATGAACATCCAAAGTTCAACATAGTTTGTTGATGTGTTTGTGTAAATGAATACCCTTGTTCTGCAGAAAATGGCCTTTGGCTTGTTTGGTGGTTTTGGTTTTGTTTTTTTTTCTTCCAAGAAGCTTAGCTGGTGATTTGACTCAAGAGAGACCAAAATGTTCCCCTCTACAGAAGGGACAGTCCTACAGACATGTCTGATCTCAGTGGCCTTCCAAGAAGGCTGAGAAGAAATGGAAAAGTTCCTATGACCCAGAGCAAACCCGATGACCTGTTTGGCTGGCGGGGAGTTTCACAAATGATTGAGAATAACTATACCTAATAATGAAAATTGCAAAATAATTTTTTCACCCATTCTGCCTCGAGGTTTGAGAGCTCCAGCTCCTACAAGGTTGGAAAACTGCCCCTTCGCAAGAGAGATGATTGCAGCTTCCAAAATGCACCAGTGATTGCAGAGCTGCCTGAAAAGCAGATGATGTAGATAATAGAGGACCATCAGACAGCCCAGCCTGAAACAACTATTAATTCTAGCAGTTAATGACTTGCCACAAATTTCCAACATAAGAGGATAAATGCAAGCTTATGGGTCTCTCATTTAACAACCCTGAATGCATTGACCCCAGCCACCATGAGGAGTCCCACAGCCATGAAGCTCTTCGAGAGGACGTTAATGTCTGAAGAAGGAGGCCTTCCCCACTGCCTGGCCCTTCAGCCATCCCACCGCGCCACTCCTTGTCCCCTCCTGCCCACACCCCAACTTCTTCCTTCTCTTACCCTCAGGGTATTGAAGGGGATGCTGTAAATGCCTTTTTAGCTAAATCACCTAACTTCTCTCAGTTTAAAAAGAGAGAACATTAGATAAATCTCACGTGCCGTCTACTTGTTCACCCCTTCCAGTAAAGAGCAGATTTAGGGGGCGGATTAGCAGTTACAGTTCTATAAACAAACAAGAACATGACAAGAAACATCCCAGTTTATTCAAAAGGAGGATTTTGATCCATAACAGTAAAATAGTTGGGAGCTAAGGATAAAATCTCACATTTGCCTTGATCTTAAACGCACTACGTTTCTTGGGCAAGGATGTAAAGGGCTTCACAGTGGCAGATCATCCTTCTGTAACAGACCCTGTGCTCTGTGATAGCCTCACACAGCAGGGTGGTTGGAGGGTGAGGGGAGAGTCAACTAGAGTTTTACCCTGGTTGCTGTCATTTTTGCTCTTTTCTGAATTTGAATCACATCCTTTCAAGTTGCTTAACTTTAATGTCAGATTGTTGGTTTTTTTCCCCTAGTTTAAAAGTAATCTAAACAGATAATAAACACAGCCCACCAGGAAAAAAACAAACCAAACCAAAAACCAACAGTAACAAAAATTCTTGATATAAATCAGGACTTTGACTCTAGCAGGCTCAATGACTTCTTCAAAGGACTTATTGATATTCGAACAGTAAAACATGTCTGTACCAATAATGATAATTAAGTGCTATATGCCTTTCATCCAAGAATCTCAAGCTGTAGCTACAACATGTGAATTAAGTACGGTCTCTCTGTTTCACAGAGATTTTGTCTACAGAGAGCAGCTCAATAACAGCACAAGGAGCAAGGCACAAATTCCCTGAGGAGGTGTGGAGGGGGATTATTTATACTGGTATCTTTATAGTATCTTTACAGTATCTTTACCTTCGCTCTATCCCCCCTGCATACACAAGTCCTTTCTCTTTCTTTTGCCCACCTAAAATACATGGTAACTGGAAAAAAAAAAAAAAAGAAGACCCAAGTTTCCTAAACCAGAGGCCACTCCTGCTAAATCTGTAGTGTCCATTAGGAAAGGAAGATTTGTACCTCCCCAAGAATCTCCTCAGGATCGCTGGTGTCCACCCAGGGCCAGCCCAGCTCCAGCGGTGCCGGCTGGCAGCCAGCACCACGCTGCTGGAAAATCTGTCTTGCCTACTTTTACTCAGCTTCAAAACCAAATAAAACCTTTGCCACCAGAGGGCCAAATCCTGTCAACGAGTAACTTGATCCTTAAGACTGGATCCCTGATGAAGTTTCCTGTAAGGATCACATTGCTCTGGGCTCCTGCTGCTGGAAAAATGAAATCTGTGCAAGCTAAGTGCTGGTACAATCAGGCCCACAAGTCTTGGGTTTGGCGGAATGAAGTGCAAGCAGATTTTAGGGTGATTTCAAAAGCAGACAAGAAAACCTTTTCAGTCTGTGCAGAACAGCCTCATTCCTCCAGGGAATGTCACATCTCCTGTGCTGTGTTTTGTATTATGTCCCAAGACTTCAAAAGCAACCACAGAACAAATTTCACCAGAAAGACCTATTTCCTTTTTTTTTTTCCCATCGTATTCCTTAATATCATCACCAGAAACTGATGAGAAGATTTTTATACTGCAGCAAGATTTACTGCTTATTGGTATTACTAGCTGTGACCATTCCCACACATCCCAGGAGGGGATGCTCCTCTGTGACACCTGACATTAACATTTAATGCTGCCACCAAGGATACTTATCAGTAAAAACACAGGCAAACAACAGATTTAAGCAGTAACTATTTTAACCTCGTTTCTTTCAGTCTAAAATACAACGATGGCCCCTGTGTCTAGAGGAGAATGATAGAGAAACCACTAAGATGCTCTGCATCTTTTCTCCTGTTACCACGTTTGTACTATCAAAATTTTTTCCTACACATTGAGTTTCGCATTGGTTTGTATTAAGGATCTTCTCTTTGGTATCTTACAGCTTTTTTAATCAGGCAACAGAGAAGACAATTCCCTGCCTCCTTCAGAGTGATCCCACAGGCAGGGTAGGTGAAGTAGACATCTGAGAATTGCTGGCTCTAAAAGCACCAAACTTCACTTCTGCTCTGAAATAACAAACTCACCAAACCATCTGAGAGCAGACAGAAAATTAGGAATCTCTTAACTAGGACCAGTCTCCAAGGAGAAGCAGAAATCCTATGTAGGGCTACCAGCTCTAGTGGGAAATCCATGGGTCTTCTGTGCCTGTCAAACCTACATTTCAGGCCAGCTTTCTAAGATCTGGAGATGATTCAGTGTCAACAAGCAGGTATTTCCTTCTGGGTCCTTTTAGGTAGTATCTTCTCATACTAAACATCAAACCAGTTTAGCCTGGTCACACAATCCTGCTATGATGTGACCTCCAGCCTGCACTGGAGAAACATCTGCACTGGAAAACTCAAGCTTTCTACATCCATGCTTGATCTTAGATGGAAATTAGCTCAGCTATAGTCCAAAGGAGCCCTTTTATGGCCAGCATTTGCTCTGGCAGCCTGCCAGCAGTGCTCTTCTAAAACCATCCAGCAAAGTGACACCATCAGTTATGAGATCTATGTGTGTCAGGTCCCTGGGCTGTGAAACAGAAGTGTCATAAGCATGTAAGGACACGGTTTGGGCGCTGCTGTGAAAGAAGATCAGATTATTTTTGTGGAATCGGATTACTACCGTGGGATATATTCCAGTGGGAATGGGTCACTGCATTGTAATAGCATTTCTACCGGGAAATATCAGTTCCAGTATAGAGAATCGTTAAAAATCCCTGATACAGGCAAAGGTGCGAATCGATGGGATGCTGGTATTACACTGCTGTTAGCACAACGGTGAGGTACTATGTGCTTGGATGGAAAAATCCAGCTTAGCCTGTACACTGCACCGTTTTGGACTACAGTAAAAATCAGAAGTCACTCTTTCCACAGGAAATGACAGCAACACAACATGAAAACCATGATAATAAGCAAAATGACTCTCCCACGCGTTACTTCCTAGTAACACCTAAGAACACACATGTTTGTAGCACGCTTTGAAAAAGTCAGCTCCGTCGCAGAAGTGCCATGAGCAATGAGTGTGTGTCCCTCTGAATCAGGCCTTCCAACAAAACTGAGGACCAGGAGCACGACAGAAGCTGAGAACCAGAATATGGTCAAAAAAAAAAAAAAAAAAAAAAAAAAAAAAAAAAAAAAAAAAAAAAAAAAAAAAAAAAAAAAAAAAAAAAGGGAAAAATGCTGCAAGAATGAAGCCAACATGTGTAAAGCATCGTTATGTTGTGCTAATTCAAACAATGTGACCTGCATGGGTGTTTTAAAAATATACTCCATGGCAGACAGAATGACAAAATCTCAGGGTAGTGATACAGGTATCAAACCACAACATCTTAAACTATACAGATTTACGTGAAAAAAATGTGGAAGATATCAATAACCATCTTGATTTGAACTTGAGAAAGACTGCTAGGGTAATTGCTCTTTTACAATTGTACTTCGGTAGCGGTCAGTTATCACTGAATATGGTGGTAACCGCTTGGTGAGATGAAAAGCAGAAGCCAAGTAAAGCAATACTAAACAATGAGGCATAGAGGAAAAAAACTACACACCAAAAGAACCAAACACGGACAAACAAAAAAAACCCCAAACCAAACTAAAAAACAAACAAGCTTTAAAGAAGGCCAGACAAATATAAAAAGAAAGAAGGCAAATTACACAGATACTGATAAGGTTGCTGAATGGCAGCACAAGAGACTACAGGGGAACCCATCCTCCCCAAACGCCCTTCTGCTCTCCTCTCTTCTACTTATCTTTACCTGCAAATGAAAATGTAACTTTTATTTATGCTTATATCTAAGTGCTGAGAATCAAAGGCATTACAACCAACTTCTGGGTAAGCCTGCACTCCACAGCAAAACAAAAAGGCCATTATTTGGATGGAAGAATCAGTCTGTATTACTGACTTGACTGGTCCCTTTTTTATTAGCAGCTGTTAGAGAAGGGATCAGAGAGCATGCTGGTGTGGTGCAGCTGTTCCACATATGTTATAAATAAGGGCTGGCAAAAGCTCATCCTATTTTAAGCATTATGAAAAAAAAAGAAGTCACAGAAATTCCCTATTAATGCCTTGTAAGTGGAACTTTTCTCCTATTCTTGACTTCAGTGCTCAGAACTGAATGGACAAAACAGGCCATTCTTAAAATAATATTCACTAAAAAAGGAAATACAATGCAATTTAGTGGAATTAGATTAAGTCAGCCTGGAAGATGTAACCAATTGGTGTGTACAGTGTCTTTTCCTTCAAAAGCAGACGCTTAATCAGGATAAAACCAAATACCTGCAATTCTGTTTCTAATAAAAACATTGGATCACCACACTGAAGAATTTCTCTAGCACAACCCAAAAGCTGAGGGGGTCTCTATGCCCTCACAGCTGGGCACTAAGCCCCAATGCTGAAAAGGCCGGTGATGATTCAACACGAAGGCAAAATCCCAGCTCTGGGTAAATCCTTCTCTCACCTGTTTTCGGGGTCTGACACTGTCATGTTGCGTGTCACATAGCACATCTTGAGGGGTATCGTCTTCTTGTCTCTGTGGATGGAGAGCGAAAGCTGCGACAGCGGGTCAGCAGAGGCACAGCCCAAGCGGGGAGATTCGGGAGGAGGTGTCTCCCACCCAATTTCTGAAACAGGAGAGCCTTTCTTCACATAGGGGGTTGCTTCTCTCATGTATTTCACTAGGGAGAAAGAAAAACAAAAAAAAAAAAAAGAAAAAGGAAGTAATAAATAAATGGATATTCAGTAGTTGCATCTGTGTGAGTTCTTTGAACCCTCAGCGCTGTTTGTTATTTCTGCTTATCCAGCATCACAGCATTGGAAGCTGTGCAAATACGGAAGATGGAGATCTGATAGCAGCCCGTCTCAGTATGGTGCAATGAGTAAAACGAGGGAAAAGAACAGAATAGGAGAAATAAGAACATCTGGCTGGTGTAAGGCCAGGAGAGCCATCCAACCTCTGCTCAACAGGCTGTGTGTCTTCATGCAGTGACTCCTGTGTACAGAAGCTGTGGGCTGGCTGAGGTATAGGGAAGTTTTTGAGAAAGACATTCAACCAAGTGACAGTGGATCTATTCTTCCCCTATCTAAAATGTTCCAGCGATACTCCCAGTGCTGCAAACTCATGTCTTGCTTCTGGTTCACACTTGTCAGTGTCCCATCACTGATCTCAACAGCTATTTCTGCTTGCTGGGGAGCAGTTTTAGCTGATCTACTTGTACATATATATGGAGTAAACAAAACGCAATTCACCTCTCAGCCTTCTCATGGGGAAATAAAATCGAGCTCGAGCTTTTTTTGAGAGTAGAGGTGTCAGATTAAATCTCTTTGCAGCCTTTTCCAATGCTTTTTTCCAGTATTGATAGGAAAAGTGAATGTAGGATTCCCAAAAAAAGCTTAATGTATGCAAAAATCAATATCTCTTTTACACTCATACTTCATATTCTCCTCTTTACGCAGGAAAATACTGCAGCATTTCTCCCAGTTTTGAATTATTTTGGCACTTCAACATCACTTTTGCTTTTCATGTGCCTGGCAAACCTGCCAGCCACAGTATCCTTCTCCTTCACAAGCCTGATGGAGCTCAACCAACAGAAGACCTCACATTTAAGCAGTCTGGTTAAATGTATATATCCAATGTACACAGCTGTGCCTGCCTAACTCGCTATTGCCACTTGATTGTACCCATGACTCAAACAGTGATGAGATGAATCGAAAGGGCAGGAGCACCGTGAACTTATTTAGGGAAGTTATTAAAATGCTGTGAGAGATGATTTCAAGGAAACGGTGCAGATCATCATGTCAGCTCGGCTAAGGAGGCTGGGAATGACTGAGTAACAAAGAGATGGGTAGATCACAAAAGGGCATTGTGGTGAGGGAGGTTAAATTATGGAAAGCAGACTGAAATTTTTAAGTTCAAAGTCAAAGCAAGGCAAGCATTCAGAGGAGAGGAGAACAATGGTGTTTCTGTGAAAACCACAGATAAGGTAGGTGATTTCAGCAGCACTATTTTCAAGGCACTTCGTAACAGCTTTACCAAGAGAACAAACTGTGCAAAACTAGAGTCCAGGGTCTGTGAGCATCTATTGCCATCTTTCCTCTAAAACACCTTAGAGCAGATCTTGACATTGCTTGCTCTCCTTTTAAAAAAATCTGTTAACCTCAATATTAAGGACGTGCTTAGGTATTTTACAGGATATTCCTCTCTGAGAAGGATAATTCACGATTTATCAGAAATGCTGTTCTACTGCTGTTTTGATTTCTTTGCCCCATACTATTCTGAGTGATTTTTGAAATTATTTTCTTCCCTGCTCAGGGAAGAGCTGGCATGAGATTCTACTGGTCTTCCAGAAACTATTAAAGGCAAAGGGTGTTGAGGTTGATTTTTTAATCTTTTTGTAGACACCTGCCTGGAGTCCATTGTCTAAAAACTTGTGTCACCTCACTCTCAAAACCAGTGCTCATCCCTGGGCACTCCATAAATTACGTGATTTTCAAAGGTGCTGAAATGATCAGTCTTAGCCAGTGCCATACAGATATTGATTTTAGCACTCAGCATCTCAGTTTGGATTTACTCATATCCTTCGGGAAACAAAGAGACTGAACACATACAGATGTGGTGAATCTATTCCTGTTTAAACGGAACGAGTATGACTTTGTCATTCACTTAGATGGGAGGAACAGCTCAAGCTATAAAAATCTGTTTGACTGCAAAGAAAATTTTGTTCCCTTTAAAATTAGAGATTATCAGTTAATCTGTTGAAAAAAGTAATCCGGTCAGCTTTCAAATTCCGTTACACTGACATGCCAGCAAATACGATACTAAGTAAAGGTCCAGGTCTCAACAGTGTAGCTGTTTCTTCTGTGCTATTTTAATCCTTTTTCAGCTGCAGCTACACGCATTCAACCTGAGCATCTTTTAATTAAGGAAAGGAGAGAGGGGCAGGGGGAGGAAGGAAGCTGAAGTGAAAAATTTGGCTCTAAACCTAGGCAGGAACACAAAACGTGAATTTAATTCCCCAGAGACAGGGACAGAAGAAAAGAGCCGTCCCCTCCATGCGCCAAGAGGCCAAGTTTCCGTGCGATGCGCCGGTGAATCCACAACAGGCAGCTGCACTCTTTCAGAAACTCCTGCAAAAGAGGAAGCGCGAGCAGGAGGAGAGAGCAGAAACACCACCCTCTTTCCACAAACTGAGGCTCAAACACAGCAAAAGCCAAGAAAATTACCTTGAGGAAAAACATCCTACGAAAACTCCTGCCAACTTCTGAACTCCCAGACATGTAGTTTCTACTAAGTCTCAATAGGAGATGGTTGCTCAGCCCCAGAGACTTACAAAGACCCATTAATGTAGCGGTAAACTGCTGAACACCATCTTCTCACAAAATTATTCAGGAGAATTAAAAAAATAAAATGAATATAGGTGTTCTCTCTCTCTCTCAAAAAAAAAAAGTAGTTTTCTACTAATTACTTCTTACTTCCCACTAAATACAAGCACAGCTCTCTAGATTCATTGCTGAATTCTGCTGGGTTTTACAAACCAGACCTTATAGCTCTTGCATATTCAAATGTGTTTCATATTTTAAAAGCCCCCAAATGGATACATATAAATGCACAAATGGAATATGGGAGTGGAACAGGTGGCAGAACTTGATCCATTTATATTATTTTTTGTATTATTTAAATTTCAGAGCCAGTGTTTTCCATTTGCCTCATCAACATCCATAATTACATGTCCATAACCAAAGTCCAGTTGATTAATTTAGCTGAAATAAGGCACATGCTGTTCAGATGATTCATAAGTTTTATCAGCAATTATTTCCTATTTACCTCTAAACTTTAGATGCAAATACTGCAGAACACTGTGTTTTATACGAATGCACCAGTAACCCTACTACACACACAGCGATTTATGGTGACCCCACACGTATTTACATTTTGCAGTCTGTCCATTAACCAGTTCTTAATCCACCTAGCAGAAAACAAGTTGATACCAGTACATTTTATAGGCATATTCCTATTCCAAACTGCACTATCTGAGAATCTTGAATGCAGAAATGTTAATGTATAACTGAAGTTATACAATTCACTTCCATCATCAAGTTTTAAAACCAGAAAAAATATGATACAGACTATTGGACGTTAAAGTAATAATGTGGATAATATTCTGTTCTCAGACCATTACACTCAAGAGCTAGATCTCCCTTTGGATACAGCAGCACAAATCCAGGTACTGACTGAAAAAGAAAGCGGCTGTAGAGAACACTGTTTTTATATATTACCAGTGAAACTACCTAATGGATTAAAACTCCAAAACATTTAATAAAATTAAATAAGGCATGCCACTGCATAACAACTTCGAGTTATGGATAACTATTCTACAGGCATGTATATATATGCCTGTAGAATATATAGATATGTATAATATATATATATACACAAATATTAAATATCTATTTATATAAAAATGCCACATTCTTTAAGATCACCAGAATGTACTCTGCAAACATAGAAACCGGCATGCAAGGACTGATAAGAAATTCTAATGGTTTCATTATTATAAATCAATTTACTGATAGACTTTAATTTCAGTTGAAAGTTGTCTCAACTCATCCATTTGATGCTATAGCTCAACCTCAGAGATCTTTATATTCAGTACTAATTAATGATCCATGCCCTTTTGGTGCACCACTAATTAGATACTGCGGTCAAGCAATTAAAATTCCAATCTCCGGAGCACCCCTCCCCACAAAGAGAAGAGGAAGGGAAGTGGCAATCAGCTGAATTAATCCACTGATACACATTGAAATACTTTGCATTTATTTTTTGATCTGCAAGACAGGCAATGTAGCTTCCAAAAAAGCACTCCATTTATAGGCACTTCTGCCAAGTCCCAAGTCTCCACAATTAATCCTTTGTTACTATTCACAGATGACTTTGTTTTATGGGGGGGGAAAGAAGCGGGCTTTTAATGAGAGAAATACTACAGACCAACTCGGTCAGGTTCTTGGCCAGATGCAGTTCTGAGGAACTGGGACTCTTCTGACACATTCAAACTGTTTCCTAGGAGGGAAAACAAAGACCACTGAGGAGAAGCCAGCACTCCCGAGCAAAGCTCTTTCTTTACTATAGGAATGAGGACAGGATGTGTAGGTTTACAATATGAAAGCAAAAGGAACAACATGCTCGAATTTGCTCGAAAAGAGACGATCAAGCAATTCCCCTTTGCAGGGGAAAAGCACAGAGTCTCCTCTTTATGCATTTGTTCTCTCCTAAGTAAGTTCTCAGAGACAACTACCGAAGGTGAGTAGAAAACATCACCCCGAAACCTCTTGAGGCTACTTTCAAAGGATGTGCTAACATTACTGGTACCTATACCAAAAAAAAGTTCCTGCAAATCCATCTTCATCTGGTCTGGTTTCTGCTGGGGTGAAAGACGGCCCAGAGAATAGGAATCAACCTCTGGAGTCACTCAAGCCTACAAACTGAACATGATGAGATCAATTACTTTTATCAGCTTATTCAGTATGAAGGGGCTGCTTGACTCCTCTGTGCTGAAGCGAGTACAACAGACCATCTGCAAGGGTATTGCCAGCAGCACGGCACGCAAAAACTTTTCTTGAGAAAATTGATGCTTGGTTAGTTTAAGAAGAGCTGCTCATGCAGAACTAGAGGAGACCTGGCCTGCAGACCCTGGAAAGGAGGAAATAAATGAAGACAAACACTTCTGAAGTTATAGATAGCACCACTACAAGTACAAGTCAACAATTCAGAGCCATCTAACAGGTACTGAAATTATATTTTCGCAAGAAAAAAAGTGGATGGTACCAAAACCTATAAGTAATCACAGTTAGTATGTGGCCTTCAGAAGGGCAGAACAGCCGAGGAAGTCAGTCACTCAGCACGGTTGTGTCATTTTGCTTGATGAAACATGAAAACACAGAATTTGCAGTCTAGCAGTTTTGATAAGGCACAAACCAAAATGCCCCGCATGGTTTCAACGTTAGTTGAAAATGAAAGGAGAAATCTTGCCATAAAATTTATAAACTGTGCCCAAGCAAAGACAACATAAATGCAGAGTATTTTACACTATTGTCAATGGAACTGAGATTAACAGAGCTGGACAAAGGTCTACTGTATTAAAATTAATTCAGTATCATCATACCAGAATGTGCCTCCTAGGTTTTATGTTAGAGATCAAATTTCCACTGAAGCCAAGGAAACCACACACCCTACGGTGAAGAAACGTGTAAAAATGAGATGAGAATCTGTCCAGCTGCTGGTACCATCATTGAAACTAAGACCCAAACACTTGAAGAAAAGCATTTATGAATCAGATGGTCTATGATGATGTGACGCATGACCCTTTCAACAGCTTTAATGTGGGCATAGACAAAAAAACAGTCAAGAATCCTTCTTGTGTGTGTTTCCACCCCATTTCCTACAGAAACATCTGTTACTATGTTCAGACGAGTAACATCCATTAGCATCATCTGCCTTCCTCTGTGCTGAAAGGGATTTGAAATAGTAAACCTCTCAATCTGCCAAAGAGCATCAGGTCTCCACCTCTGGGAAATGCTACAAATTAGTTAAAATAAACACCTTGTGAGAACACAAATCCCCTTTATGCTTTGGCCATTTCTCACACCGTAGTTAAGACTAAGTTGTATTTACCATTATCTGCTGGTTTTAAATTAATTCATCTGAATTCAGTCTATGTTGCTTCATCCCTGAAAGAGACAGGCTTGGATCTAAATTGCAAGGCTTTAAAATCCTTTTAAAATACGTCCATTGTATGCACTTATTATACTTTTTATTTGGAAGAGGTGAATGAGTGTTTTGAAAGAGAAACTTCAGGAGACAAACACGCCTTTAAGATAAAGTGTACCTGAAGGGAAGGCATTAGCAATTGGTGCCAAAAGGCTGCTTGCTGGTAAGCAACCAGGTTTCAAGTGGGCTACAAGCTCTCAGTGAGCTGCAAACAGGCTGGGTGAGAAAGATCAACAGTTGCATTTTAAAAATATAATGAATACTTCACTGTGCTCCTTTAGCTTAGCAGCTGCTTCTATAAAAAAAGTGGAGCAACATTAAGCAGTGCTGTAAGCACCATCATGTGCTTGCACTCAAAGAAATGAAGGCTGTTACTGTTCAAAGCACCTTGCAATAAGCGATTTTGCATGGTTAAAAGAATATATTTGTCAATGAGGTGAAGAGACTTGCAGTCCAGACAGCAGAGCAAGGGATCAGACTGACAGGCCCCCATCAGACGCAAGAAAAAGGGCTGCTCTCAGAAGCCACGCATGGGTGCAGCCTGTGAAACCTCATGGTTTTGATAACCTGATAGGGCACCGTGACCAGCTACATTGCGTTATCCGTAGCAGGTATCATAAAACATCATTCTCCACCAAAAATGTTTTAGAAGATGAGAAACTGCAGGAGTAAACTCAGCAGCAAGGCTTGGCAGGAGCCATGGACAGCCTTCTCCTTCCACCTGCACCAGGGACCTTCCTTTTCCACTCCGATTTCAGCACTTCTGGAGCTGGAGTTGACGTTCCCAGGACACCATCCCATGCTTCTCTGTAACACCAAAAAATCTTCAGAGAGTCACTTTTCCTCGGTTTGTCATCCTGAGACTTTACCTACGATGTGAGCTGATTCAGTCTCTGATTCTCTAGGCTTGATGTTCTCCTTTAGTAAACACTTCTGCAACCCTCTCTGAGTTTCCTCAGCATAAATGTTTCCAGGGAGTGAAGGTTTTAAATGTCTGCTCATCTTATGCAGCACATCAACTTTGTCAACCGCAAAACCTAGTGAATATTAATCCATCTTCATTTCTCCACAAAGCCACGGTTTTATACTCCACACAGAGCAAGCAAGAGCAAAACACACAACCTGCACCTCTCCAGCCTATATTAGCCTGAAAGGTTCACTTGCAGTCAGCATCTCCCACCCACTTGTCCCCACTGTCACTTGGGGCTGGTCACTGCTAACCACCCCCTTCCAGCTCCGTTGCGAGTTACATTACCAGGTTCTAATATCATAATTAGTCCATGTTCGAGGCTAAGAGCATACAGGCTCAAGGAATCAGGACTAGTTTTGATGCTGGGGTAAGATCTTTGTGTTTCTGTTCAAAATACCGACAGAAACTAAAGAAACATGAACTTCCGTCACATAGAACCACAGTGAAACCTGAGGCTGGATCACTGGCCTGGTTCAGAGCACTAAATATGTGACATTTTTTAGCACTTCAGCTGATGGAGTGACCAGAAGCAGTCACAGGTTGCTGGTAATCTGGCACAGAAAATTTCAAACCGACAAATTAATAATACACTACAGAGTCTTAGTTGATGTTACTCAATACTTTCCATTACAATTTCCATTACTCATACCTACTACACTGAATGTGTTACCGTTTCCTTCAACTGAATTAGGTTTGTTTTTTTTAAGTTGCGAAGTTCCTGTTTCAATAAATTGCATATATTCAGTTCTGATTTTAGTTATGCCACTCACGATGTATTCTAATGGCAAGGTCCCATAAGCCATTCATCTGCCTTCCAAAAACATTATGTACTTCCCCAAAATAAACGCAGAGATCCCTCTCTCTTCATAATCTGAAAAAAAAGAACAATTTAGCTTGTAAATATTCTGTAATCCCCAGAAGCACAGTGTTTGGTTAAAAGGAGATGCTTTGGCTGGCTCTAGAAGGAGACACCGGCAGTATCTTGAAGAGCTTGTGGTCAAAAGAAACACCACTCAGTGGAGAGCAAGGGGCAGCTACCTTAAATGAGTGTCCCTAACCTAATAAACTAAAATCTGAAAAAGACTACTGTCAAAACCTGCAAGGAGTAACTATATAACGTACTACATTTTTATGTAAAATGTGACACGGCTCATTTGCTACATTGTTATGTGACATTATGAACTCTACAATTAGAACTATGCAAATCTTTCATAATTGAAGTGGAAAACATCTGAAACGGGCAATTTGGGAGCTGAACATGGAAATTAGCAGTCACATCTTGAGCAAAGCCATTGTGGGACCTGGGAGTCACTCACTGACAATCAAACTGGAGCTTCTGCTTGTCTCCAAGGCAGAATGCTTCATAAATTACAAAAAATAATAAAAATTTAAAAAAAAAAAAAAAAATCACATGATATCAGGACTAGGTCATCATACTTGCAGTACCTGGATTCCTAAGGACCATTTCCTGCCCAATACTGACATATTGTACTTTAAATTGTTTTATCTAAATCTCTGGAATACGTTGAATCAGAATTTCTCATATGCTGCTCATGCTTGTTGTTTCGCCCTCTCTGTTAGTATTTATAGATCTCTCTCCAATCACCCGCATGCTCAGATGGAATTCAAGGTGTCTGGCATCGCCAGTGTGATATAATTTTTCTATTTACATGAGTAATCTCAAGTGTCAGAACAAATATTTCAACCACTAGTGATTATGCGAAAAATACATAAGGGCATTACAGTTTTAGAGCATGCTGTTATTTCAGCAGTCACACAAATCATTAAGTAGTACAGGATAGACTGAAAATGGCAATCGCTGAGGGAAATTATTATGCTGTGTATGATTGTACCTGTTTTACAGATGGCTAAACTGACACAAGCAAGTTAAAATGCCTTCCTCAAAGTCATGCAGTAAGTCAGTAACAGGGTTCTCAGCACTAAACTTAATTTCTATCCCTTTATGACTTTTCATTTTTAAACAACTCGAAAGGATCCCACTGCCAGTGAAAACTGGATTCACAATGCCTAAAGTCTTCTCCCAAGGGAAGATCTTGAAGACGTTCCAAGATTGCCAGGATTTATTTTGAAAAGCAGGGCTTTCAAAATAATCACTTCCAAAATTTCGAAGTTCATAATATTCATTCTTCACTGGACAACACCAAGAGCTTTGGAAATGAACAAACTCAGGGCACTCATTCACCCAACAACTTGCCATAACTCCTGTGGCTGAGCTATCCATCGAAAGGCATCAGATCACCATACAGGTCTGTATTTTTGGGAATCCTTTAATTTACATCCTTTCCAACAGGCGAGACCAATGGTCACACCCAGAACACTCAAGTGCCAGTGATAATAAATATTTATATCTATATGTACATATGTATGTAAATATAGACAGATGCATAGATATGTGGATAAATACAATGTGAACGCCACTGAAGTTTAGCGACTTGGACTGCAAAATCCTACAAGTGCCCATGTGCCTGCCCACCTCTCTCCCCCTTTCTCATTCAAACTGGGAATAGCAGGTCCATTTGGAGAAGCATCCAGTCAGTTCTACACTTCCAGCCCACAAGAATCGCTTCTCTCCATCAAACACCACCGTGTCTGTGCTGCCATGCCATCACAATTCAACAGGAGAAGCACAACAGCTTTTCTAATGACACATAAGAAAGTCTGTACAACAGCCTTAAGGCTTCTTATAACTAAGAGGAAAAAAAAAGGGAAACACAAGTCAAAGGATGTCCCTAAATCTGTCATTGGGAACTGGGATTAATTTTAGATCAGAGGTGGGCATGAAGTAGAAACTATACTTTTATTTATTTTGATGTGGCATAAAGATAGCTCAAGTCCACCGTTGCCTGGTTCTGAAGTCTAAGTACAGTCTGAGACTGCCTCTTCTCCACCCAAAGACATTTGCAAGATGACCCAGCAGGCAAGTGGCAGACCTGGAATGAGGTTTGGCTCCACACCTTCTCCTTGCTGGACTACAGGCTAGGAGAAAACTACCTGAAGCAGACAGATTACTTGCTGAGACACTGGAAGGGAGACAAGACCCCACATCACACCACCCCTTGCATTTCAAGAAGAGAAGAAAGCAGGAGCATATATCTAGCGAGGGTGATAAAAAGAGAAGGACAATGAAACATTAAGGCACAGGCTTGTGCCTCAGTGCTTGGGCTTCCATTTGAATGTAGCCCTTTCCTCCCAGGGACTGTGGGTTTTCTCTATGAATAAGCCATCAAAATCCTAACAGTGAAGTTCGACAACTAAAGAATAAGCACACTAGTCATCAGCACTGGCTAAAAGGTATTCAGAAAGCACTCAGCACTTCGAACACAGGAAACTCTCAGAACTGCAGCACCCAAAGAGACCATGACGGAAACCCAACCATGCTGACATACGACCATGGCATCATGTGTGGTTATTTGCAGCTCAGAGTCCCTTACCAAGATGATAGCTCTTCTATTCTCATCTCTGAGAAACTGTAGTTACAGCATCTCAGAAAATTGCCAATGATCCCTGATGAATTTGGTCCTTCTGGAATTCTAGTGCATAGTGCTATTTGGGGTGAAAATATTTACCTTTTTTTGCAGGTTTATTGTTTTTAAATAGCATAATTCAAAACTATTCTGCAGACAGGATCTCAGAAATGCAGTAGTGAACATGGGGAACAGGGAAAGCAGTCAAAATCCTCCTAAAATCCTAAATATCACAATACAGAAACTGTTTGGGTTTTTTTTTTTTTTCTAAGAAATGGTTTTGTGCTTTGAAAAATCTCTTCTCACTTGAATTCATTTTTTCCTCTGCAAACAAAATAGCACTTTGAATTGACTTTTTTATTTAAAATGCCCTTTTAAGATCAAACTCCATTTCTAATAAATATTGCATGGAGTGTCCCCCAGCATCCATTTTGTCAGATGGAAAATTCATATAGTTATGATTCCATTAGATTTCTTGCAGTGCACTGGGCATTTAATCAATGAGAGCAAAGAGCATCTAAATAGGGTTAGGCTTCAAATTCCTTTCAGTGAGAAGTTAAATCCCCATTAGCTTTGAGCCATAAGCCCCTGTGGGTTTAGCATGCAGCTTAAAAGATAACTCTGTGAGGGGTCATGGCTCTTTACTGTAGTACAGAAAGCCTATTTCACAGATGGCCCTGCAATAATAATGTAAATATAATCCTGTTTCAGTGGACACTTTATCCTTCCAGAAAACAAGCATTGATATCTGTCCCAGAAAAAAAAAATAAATCTTTGATTTAAGGGCAAAGTAATTCTCTGCTTCATTCAGGTCCTATTACAGAGAATCACTGAGGCTCGCCTGATACCCACCGATGCTGGTGCCAGTGTGGTCCCCCCAGCCCTCCTACAAGACACACACAGCTCGCTCTCAGCAGCTGCTGAACAGCAAGTGCAGTCGACTCTGCACATCAAAACACGTTTCCTCACCACGCCAAATGCCAGTTTGGACTGTTCCAGGTCAGGTCAAAGCCAGGTTAAAAGAGTACAACCTATTGTTTTTCAGAGTCTGCAAACTGCCCGCCAAGTACTTTTTGGTCAACTTGTACAGGAGGCTGATAACAGAGGTTGGAAAAGGAACTGGCAATTCCCAGCTGAGCTTCAAAGGGCTGTAATGAAACGCAACTCCGTTTCAAATCATCACAAAGAAAACTGTTTGTTTAATCGGTGAGAAGAATGCTAATTTATTTGTATCTGAAATTTATTTGCCATTTGTACTACTGGAGCACTTACCAGGATTAGCAAAGAACTGGCACATGACAGCCTCACATGCTGTGCAAACACAGAACAAAGAGCTGGTCCCCTCCCAGGGAGCTTAAAAATCAAGTACAAGTTAGGAGACAATAGGGACATGACAAGGAAATAAGCAGGCAGAAGGGCCTACGGTAAAAATCATGCGTGTATCTCCCAGTGTTGTTACAGTTGTATTGTATTCCTCTGTAACAGAGACAATGGTAGCAGGTGCTGTTTGCAAGAAACACTGGAAAAATATGAGGAAGAAAAGGAAATATAAGTAGAGTGATACAGTTGCTAGGATGAATTTGCAATTGATAGTGGCAAGAATTTTCCCTGTCTTGTTGTCACTGCTGCTTCCCATGCAGGGACTCCATCAAGACTCAAACTTTCAGCACGACCTCAGGCATAACATGTTTTTGCATTGGAGTCATTGCATGAATTCTGCTGATGGGTAGATAGCTATAGCTAGATATAGATGATATAGATACGGATTATATAGATATATAGACATCAAACTGTTTGTCTAAAGCGAATGGGAGCACCTAGCCCAACAAGGATGTGCACCAGAGCCTGTATGGACAGGGAGACTGGTCTTTAGGCACATGTAATGCAATGAGGAGTCCTCCACATGTCTGCAGATTAACTGCAGCTCTGCTGAACTTCACATTTACTGTCTTGGCCTCACTTGACCAGGCCAGTTCCCACAAAAAGGGAAAAAAAGGGAAAAGATTGTCTCTGTATGTCTGTCCTGTACGTCCTGAGAATAATTCTGTTGCAAAAGTAAACAAGCTTGCAAGGCAAAGGCAGGCTGAAAGCAAAGAATGGTGTATGTGCGTGCTTGCCATTAACACAACATTAACATAACATAGCTGGTTTTCTTTATGCTCCAGTGTGGGAGTACCTTTGAAAAGAGGAGCTGAAAGCACAACTTTCCCATCCAGATCATCTATGCTTTTACAGAGCCTTGGGGATACACAACAGGGATAACTATCTGCTTGAGGCTTGTTTGCTTTATTTAGTTCAAGGGCAGGTCTTTCTTGCTACTTGCACAGACCACAGATGATATCAGTTCTTTTTTTTTTTTTTTTTTTTTTAACCAGCCCACAGGCGGGCACAGAAAAAAAAAAAAAATCAAGAACAATTTCTGCCTCAAAGAGCTTCTGATCTCAGGATCACTTACAAGTTCTGCCAAAGTCACTGGGTTCATCTTCAGTGGGAATTAGCTCAGGTCCAATGGTCAAAGCTGAAGATATGAATAGTCTATAAAGACAGAAGGAATGGGAAGTGGGAGAAAAACTAACCCCAGCAGGTAGCTGCATGAGTAGCTGTTGAAATCCAGATCACCAAGAGATATCCCAAATGGAACCACTGGGAAAAAGTTTTGACTCCAGCTGCGCAGGACCATGCCTCAGCGCAGATCACAAGCACCCGCCTGTCTGTGTCCCACCGTCAGGGTGACTCTTCTCTCATCTTGCACATCAAAGGCCATCAGAATATTATCAACATATCTCTGGAGAGATCACTCACGTAAATAAGCTGACCTTTGGGCACAGTAGGTTTGTGCTCCAGTTTTTAAAGGACAACTTTGAAACTCTAGATTTCAGCAAATGTCAGAAACTGATAAACAATTCAGTATTTATACTGTGCTCATCTCCAGCCCTTCAAAGACCACTTCTGCAGTTGCTCCCCTTGCACAGGCTGTAAGAGGCTGAAGTTGGTGGCAGATTGAGAGCTTAAAGCAAAACTCTTAAGAATATTCTGCCTGGTTGATTACTGCATTTACGAAAAGAAGATGGGGAGCTGGGACAGGGTAGCTGATGGTGCAGGTAAACCTGTGATATTTACATCTATTCTACCACAGGAAGAGTCAGAAACTTATTCCCTGGGTGGGTAAATAATGGCCTAGTTACTAGAAGTAACTAGGTAACTAGAAGTAACTAGAATGGCCTTCTTGTTACTAGAAGTTAGGAGCTGAGAATAGTGGAGTGCTGTATACACTCTTTGTTTAACCAAGGGTTATTCTGTAACCCTTTTATTAAATGCATGACAGATTAGAGAGTGTATAAGCCTATTAACTGCGAAGAAGGCAGACCAGTTCAGTTCAGAAGTATGTGCCAGTAAATAGTGTTTCTAGGTCACTTTAGCTTCCTCAAGACTGTTTTTCACACCATTTATATTGCACTGCCTTGTCTCAGCCCACCAAAGGGCCAAATCATCATCTCCTTCAGAGAGAAGACTATAAGACTCGTGGGATTCTTTCAGATTGATAGCACAATCCCTGCACTTCAGTTTAGCTTACAACCACTAGACCCAGTTCATGCTTGGCAGCTTATAGGGTTGATCAATGACCAGAAAGCCCTCTTCACGAAAGTGTTAAGGAGGTCATTTAGTAGTAACAGAACAACTATACATATATATAAGCCCACATGGTAAAATATAGACCTTTGCAAATATATACACATATACATGCTTCTCCCCAATGTATGCCATGTCCTAAGATGCTGTTACGGAGCAAGAGCTTTCTGGTTCCCCATTCCTCGAGAAGCTGATACCCGATCATAGGGGTTCTACTCCCTCAGCCACCTGGACCAAATCTGGATTTGTTCCTCTGCCAGGAACTGCTCATCAGCAGTCTCTCCTTCATACCAGCATCTGCCCCAGTCCCTTCCCTGCCTCCGTCCCACGGGTACACCCTGCACATCCATCTCTCACCACCTGAGCGAGTGCTAATCTCTCCCCTCCCTTGCCCCAAACATCTCACCTTCCCTTTCACCCTTTCCCTCCACAGCAGCAGCCTCTAAACTCTCCTGCAAAGGAGAGGAAGAAGGGAAAGGAGGAGGCACTGAGATAACCTCTGCTGCTGGCCTGGGCTGCCCTTGACCACTACACCATTGCTCTGTGTGCGTGGGCACACACGTGGGCACACATGGGCACACACATGGGCACACGGAGCAGCAGCTGCCGCCGGCCCCAGCACCTCTCCCACGCTGGCAGCACCCTGTGCTGGGGCTGGTGCTGCAGGAGACTCCTGGGCTGCGCTCTGTAGCTTGCAGGTCTGTGCCCATGGAGAAGCCCAGCAGCAAGGGCAGAAACAACCCGTGATTGAGCTGCGGTGAATGATGGCAACACGTTCACGCCAGAAATTCTGTCTATAACTACATAGAAATATTGCCTCCCTCACAAGATCTCTTTTCAGCATTCAGAGCATTCGCCATGCATCAGTATTTTCAGATCACTTCATGGCAGCTCAACACCCACCACAGTCTGACCAAATTGCAGCAGCAGGTCTGCACCACTCCGTGACGCCTCCATGCAAAGGGAAGCCTCTGACAAAATACCAATGAGGTACCCAGGCCAGCCTGTGGCACAGCTCTCCACCATCTCTCTGTCATGGATGAGGAGCTAGAATAAAGTAGAAAACAAAATATATTTCATAATATATGGGAAAATTAATTTTTGAGAAAAGGACTGTGGATTTAAAGGAAAATGAAGGATGCAGTATGTTAACCAAACAAACAAATAACAAAGAACAACCAAACACAGAACAAACAGAATGGTTACTGTTATTGAGATGTTACCTAACAGGATGAGCAAACTCATTACAACATGGCTTTCTCCTTGATGTTCTCTACTTTCTTATAGTCTACAGTACACTTCCAGAGCATTAGCTACAATAGTGAATTCCAGCTATATTCAATAAAGGCAGTAATTAAATGGTTATAAAAATGTGAAGCTGGAATGCTGACAAGCTCTACGAGTGACATTATCAGCAGTGACGGTTGGGGAGTCAATCTGTCGCACTTCTCCAATGGTTTAAATAATGTTTGCCAGGATCTCCCAGTTGACACTTTCTCCCCTCATCTCTTTGCATCACGCCGCAGTAATCGCACAGACGCCTGCTGTGCTCAGAAGATGGAAAGCTTGAGAGGTTCTTCCGGGGACGAAAAAAAAGAACAACAGAAAATCTCATGCAGTTAAGCCACATTTCACCTTCCAGCAAGACTAACCCAACGGGCCACCAACAGCTCCTCTCCAGCCATGCATCCCCCCACACCTATGGTACCCTTAAGGGTCTTGCTGTTTCCTTCTTCTGATAGAAATAATAAATTTTTAAAATATACACTCAGAAGTGTGTGGCTGACACCTTCCTGTTAAGCTCAAGAGCAAGCAGGTAGATTTACCCTGAAATTCACGACCAGGGTCTTCTTGGTGGATGAGATCCTCCTGAACGACAAGGCTGAGGGAAAAATGGGCTGTGCTACCGACTTGGCCCTACACTTCTCACTAAAATCCATTTCCCAAATGGTCTTGTAGCACCAGGGCCTCTTCTTCCCGCAGGAGAGGGGTGAGGAAGGAAGGCCCAAACACACAGGGACGAGGTGTCCTGCTGTCTCCATCCCCTCTCACCTCTGTGCTGGAGCAAACCTCTCCAGTAATTATGGCTGCCTGAAGTATCTGAGCATCTGAGTCTGCACTGTGATGAAAAGCAGGCTCCTTCGCATGGGCTATTGAATTTAGAAGATTCATTGTTTTTCTTTAAATGCAACAGTTGGTCCTCAAGTGGGAGGAAATGGAATTTGTGCAGGTGCTGCTTCCTGGGTCTGCTTCGACCTTCCTGCTCACCACCCTGGGCATGCACTGAGAAAAGCCTCAACTGCTCACACAATAGCAACATGTTCATTAATGCTGTATATTCCAGTCATCTATCAGATACAGAAATATTAGATCAGAAATAGAGACACAAACCTGTTGTTTGTTTTTTTTTTTCCCTATTTGTTCTCCTACATTACAATCCTTCAGCAGCCTCAAACAAGCATTTAAATAAAATATTATTTTCCTATTGTCCCCTGCTTACGTTGCCCTGACTATATTCCTTTTTAAGGACATCCCTATGTGCCTGCAATCTCCTTCTACCACAGAATCTCCAGGGCTTTTTTAGCTGATAACCACTAAGAGGGGGAAGAGCAGAAATTAGCTCTATTTTACTGTCTGATTTGTTTCCTATGATCAACCAGTCAGGTAGGTCAGGGCTGAGTAATTCCATAAAACTAAGCTTGTGTAATTGCTTGCTCATCATCTTCCACTATTATTCTCACTTTTCAGACCTATTTTATTCCCATCAACAGCTACACACGCTTGTCACACCTCATTTTTAAATGCTGATCTCTTAAAGCAAGGTGCTGTCTCTTCTGCCTTGCTTCTGCACTGCCCAGCGTTGCAGGGATACAATCCTGATGTTTGCTAGGATGAAAAAAGCCTGCCTTGCTTTTGGGTGGCAAGCACTCGAGGCGTCCAAGCAGCCCCACCTGGAGAGGCAGGAGGAAGGAAAACACACCTCAAAAGCCTTGGACAACATATTGTACCTCCTTGGAAACAGTGATCAGGAGTCCTGATTCAACAGCAATGCACTGCCCAGCAAATGTAGCAGAACCTCCAAACAAACTCCTCAAACTTTGCTTTTTCTCCAGCATAAGCGCAGTACAGTCACCTGTCGCCAGGCAGTGCCGATATGGTGTGATCCAGCCTCTAACGCGGGTGACAGAAAGGTCAATTATTCCTGTCCAGTTTCCTTCATGCTCCACTGTGATCATCTCCATGGGATACTGTGTGTATCCCAGATAGCCGAGTAAAATACAAATAAACGAGAACAAGCAGAAGCTTTAACGGCATGGCATTAAATTTCCATTTTTGCATCATCAAGTCAACAGCCACATGGTCCACCACAAAATTCAGACTATTAATTTTAGGTTACCCGATCTTCCTGTTATAAATATCAGAGGATAAATTTTACCTCTGGTGAGGGGTCCAATTCCCACCACAGTGAATGAAATCTGCTAAAACAGAATACATTCCAGCCTAAATCTAATGACAGTAATCTGGAAGGAGGAGCAGGGGAGGTGAGACACAGGGGAAGGAGACTTTTGTCAGTTTTTTATGTTCTCAGTTTCGACCCAGTGAGGAAAAAACAAATGTCTGAATTCAAATTCTTCACAATACTAACAATAAAGCTTGTTTCTCTTAGAAAAGCCCAATAAACACACAGAGGATCCAAGTATTTGCAATAGAAGATGTTCAAATGGTTTCTTCTGAGTATGTGAGAGACAGATCGTACCACCAAATTCTGCCAGCCTATTCCCAGATGTGTACTTCTCCACATCATCAAGATAAACAAATGAACATATCCATAATATTTACAGACATTAGACATAGTTTATAAACGTGGAATCTCAGTCTTTGAAAACATGTCCTTCAGCCTTCTCTTGAGAATAACCAGATCAAAAAATGGAAAAATCTATATAAAAATAAGATGTTCTGGCACATGCACTCTGTATTAGGAATAAGTTGTTTCAAACTGCACCTTCTTAAAGATGAGAAAGTACAGAATCGCAGCCTCTACATGACAGTGTGTGTGTGGTGGGTTGACCCTGACTGAACACCATGTGCCCACCAAAGCCGCTCTATCACCCCCTCCTCAGCTGGACAGGAGAGAGAAAATATAACAAAAGGCTCATGGGTCGAGATAAGAACAGGGAGGTCACTCAGCAATTACTGCCACAGGCAAAACCAGACATGATTTGGGGAAAAAAATGATTAAATTTACTACCAATTACAAGTCAGAGTAGGGTAATGAGAAACAAAAACAAATCCTAAAACACCTTCCCCCCCATCCCTCCCTTCTTCTCGGGCTCAGCTTCACTCCTACTTTTCTCTGCCTCCTCCCCTCAGCCACGCAAGGGAATGGAGAATGGGGATTGTGATCAATTCATCCCCCCTCCTCAGGGGGAGGACTCCTCACACTCTTTCCCTGCTCCAGAGTGGGTCCCCCATGGTGTCGCAAGTCCTGCCAGCAAACTTTCTCTAGCATGGGCTCCTCTCTCTACAGGTTCACAGGTCCTGCCAGGAGCCTGCTCCAGTGAGGGCTGTCCATGGGGTCACAGCCTCCTTTGGGCATCCACCTGCTCCAGCATACGGTCCTCCCTGGGCTGCAGGGGGATCTGTGCTCCACCATGGACGTCCATGGGCTGCAGGTGGATCTGTGCTCCAGCATGGGGTCCTCCATGGGCTGCAGGTGGATCTGTGCTCCACCAGGGACCTCTATGGGCTGCAGGGGACAGCCGGCCTCACCATGGGCTGCCCCACGGGCTGCAGGGGAATCTCTGCTCCGGTGCCTGGAGCACCTCCTGCCCTCCTTCACTGACCTTGGGGTCTGCAGAGCTGTTTTTCTCACATATTCTCACTCCTCTCTTCTGGCTACTGCAATGCCTGTTTCCCTTCTTAAATATGTTATCCCAGAGGTGCTACCACCATCACTGATGGGCTTGGGCTTGGCCAGCGGCAGGTCCATCTTGGAGCCGGCTGACATTAGCTCTGTCAGATATAAGGGAAGTTTCTGGCAGCTTCTCACAGAGGCCACCCCTGTATTCCCCGCACTACCAAAACCTTGCCACACAAACCAAATACGGTGTGCCTCCAACACCCACTGCTGCAAAGCAAACATTAAATTAAGAAAGCTGAAGAACTGGTACACCATGTGATGCTGTGGACAAGACTTTGATTCCTGTCTTGTAAGGTGAGACTTTTATCTCCATCTGATAAACTTACTGTCCATTTATGAGCTTAGAAATTAAGCATATTCTCTATGAGAATACAGATATACGCAACACCTTATTGCTGTGCAAAGCTAGGAATTTCCAGGTTTAGGAAACGCCTGGAGTCCTTCCCTTCCCACCCAGCTCCCCACACTATGTGTTCTGTTCCCCCTACTTACTGGGCATCTCTGTTATCTGCATGAAGTGAAGCAGAAAACTGCTGCCATGCTAAGGGAAGTATTTTAATTCTTCTCACTCTCCATGTGTGTTAAGTACTACATACAGCTCAAAGAAGCATATATGTGTTATTAAGACTCCTTTGTCAAGGAAACTTAATCTGATACTCAAAACTGTATCAACTCTCTTCTTACAATTCAAAGAGAGGTGTGTATTTTTAGGAATGGTTTGGGATTCACTCCTAAATTGCATTTTGCATTCTCCATGAAAACATTCAGATGAAACAAAACCATTAAGTAATTTTTTGTCATGGTTTGATCGCGGGGAGACAAAACCATGGCAGATGTATTTTTCTTAACTCTCTTCCCCCTTCTCCCCACCACTCCTCCCCCTTTTCAATAAGGACAGGTGATTTTGAGAGGAAAGGAAAAGAAGGACAGAGAGAAGAGAGTTGGAAAATTTGAAAACATTTTACTAATGCTACTAAATAAATATAGAGAAAATAACAGAGAACAAATATAGAACCAGTCTTGCAATTCCCAGCAACTACTCCAGCAGGACCCTGCAGCCAACCAGAACTAGATTCAGTCTGTCATGAGGCCTTAGCTTGCAGGGACAGCAGAAACAAGCAGAGATGAAGAAGAAGCGAAGCGAAGCAGCAGAAGACACAGCAGAAGAAGAGAATCCTTCTGGTCTCCACCTTTTATATATAAGACGTCATGAATGGGATGGAATACTCCAATTGGTCAATTAGTGGTCGCCTGACTCAGATAACTTCCTCTTGTTGCTTCCCCCAATGACCCAGGACATTGAAAAAAAATTAAAATATTTTAAAATCATTTAAAAATACTCCCCTATGCCCCACTGGTTTAAAAAGAGAAAACAATCTTGTAACTTCTTTCTATTAAAAATAAAGATACACAAATGTATATGGTCACCTAAAGTACGATTCACAGTAAAGGAGAAGTCATAGCATACAGTGGAAAGTCAAGTTACAGCATAACTCAGAGGCTTGTTTTAAGCTCCTCTTCAGTATCTGTCATCCCTTGCCCCCCCGGACAGAACTCCTACTTCATGACATCAGCATAAATCCTGTGGGATGGTGGGAATCACAGTATGGAAGTCAAATCCAGCCCACTTCAGCCAGCTACTAAGAACAAACTCACATACCCTGTGCAAACAAGCACTAGCTTCTGCTCAGTTATACGGCTGCCACCTGAGTTTTCAGAGTTAAAAATAACACAGTTTGATGTCTTATTTCTGACAGGACAGCAAAAGGGATATGGGAGACAAATCGCACAAACACTGATGCTACTGCATTATCTGAGGCAACTCAGGCCTTGCTTTAAAATTGTCCCTGAAATCGAGTCATGTCTCAGGTACTCAGCAAGCTGTGAAATCTTTGGTGTACAACCCAAAATCCAGAAACTTACTGAAAAAAAGAGACAGCCACCAATGCAAAAGTCAAACTTTAAAAAGTCCAACAGAGATGTAAGGTGCTGCTGATGAAGATTTCCAAGCCTGGGGAAAGACAAAGGAGCTATAGTATTTTTTATGACACACTCTCTTGGGAGAACACTTGCCAGTGGTAAGATTGAATAAAATTCCTAAACCCACCTGCTCTCGCAAGAAATCATGAGTTTTATCTCACAAGCAGAAAGTAGGTGAGATGCCAGGGCAGCGATGACAGAGAAGCTGGAAACCTTTGCATCCTGGCAGAACACTGCAGGTTCTTCCCTCATCGGCTTCGGAGCAGCCACACACATGGCTACGCAGCCTGATGCTGACCTTGCCAAGGTCCTCTTCTCCCTGCTTCTTGATTCTGGACCATATCGTCCACAGCCCAGGTCCACTCCTGCAGCAGAGAGCAGTGGTGGGGCACCCTGTGGTGCCCCACTCCTTGTTGAAGACAGCAAGCACTGTAGCCCCATGACAAGCAAAAGCTGTCATTGCATGGCTACGACTATCTATGGCAGAAACTTGTGGGTTTTTTTAGCGGGTATTGCATGGAAGGAGCGCTTGTGCAGTCACGCTATACCAGTCCCTCCTAATAACAGTGTTCACTGATCAATTTTGATCCAAGGTGACAAAGACTGGCAAATATACTCTCAAACACAGCAGGTTGGAGAGACTTTATCAGTGGCCTGCTAAGGGAAATAACCTGGGGCAAACCCTCCTTAGATACTAGAAGACCTACACAAGGGACACGGTATGAAATATTTTCTCTCTGTGCAGAGTCTTTGGTAAAGAGATATAAAAGCTCAGCAAAACTTTTCCTGTGCTAGCACATTATGAATGTCACTCTCACTCCTGGACTCTTCAATGTTTACAAGGCACGAGTTCCCACCACAGTCTTATAATACTGCTGGTTGATTAATTAGATTAAGAAGTCAATCAACCACAAAACAGGATTCACTGGAAACCAGGCTCCATTAATTCTGGGGCTGTCAAACCTCGTTTTTCTTACAAATAACCAGGAAGCCAAATTACAAGAACAGCAAAAAAAACAGAACATTGGGTTCCTCAAAGAACTAACAGAGAGAGCCCAAGCCCCAGATAACGTTTTGTCTAAGCAGGAACCTGCTCTCTCACAGTGGAAAGTGCCTGCCTTGGTAAGACATGTGGCTGCTTTCAGCCTGTGTCAAGCTCCAGACAGAAGCACCCACAAACAAAGTGTCATTCCCACTTAGCAATGCTCCAGACTGAGCCAGATGGAGCCCTTGATGGAAGCTGAGTAGATAACTGAGACCTGAAGAGCCATAAAGCCCCTTCTGCCTAGAAGCACCCTTCAGTTCAAAGGCACAGCAATAGCTGAACATCGCCGGCACCCAGTGCAGCAGCTGGCCCTAACACACAACAGGATTCAAGTCACCAATGTCATCAACCCCCATGCTTAACAATGCATGGTGACATTGGTCTTTTTAGATGAAAAATACACCTTAATTCTTCTTGTAGAGTAGAAACCAGGCACTGGCTGAGCTCCCAAGACTTCAGAAGATGATTTAATTGTCTCTGCTGCCTTGGCACAGTTAGCTTTTGGTAGACACATGGTGCTGCTATGCCCTTGGTCATCAAGTTGGCAAAATCAAATGACTAAAAATGAGAAGTATGAGGGGAGAAGGAGGCCTTTAATGTGACCTAACACAACTTAAAATCTAAAATGAAAAGAACAGCCAACAATGTAGCATAAAGGGAGGAATCGACTGAGTTTAAATTACTACCTTAGAAACTGGCAATCTCTATAGTTCAGGGAAATAAATAGACCTCTCAAGAGGGCAATTCGTGCAGCAGTTATTATAAAGTGGGAAGAAATCAGCTTTCAGAGCTGCCAGGTTTTTTCTTTTTCTCTGTTAACAACAGGCAAGAGTCAGTTCTTGTCTCAGCTAGCTGTCAAGCACGTAGATAAAGTTCAGAGGGATAAACTGCACCCAGAAGACCAAGAGACTCCACTTGACCAACCTGTATTTGATTTTTCATTAAATCCAGTATTTAAAATCCAAGGTCGTATCATCCAATTATAATTTGTAAATGCTGAAGTGGTGCTGCAAATACTTGGGAAACAGGAAAATAAAAGTAAATTAAATGTTCCGGAGTTTCTATTAGGTTGGTTTTTTTTAAATTACATTACCATACCAAAATCACATGCATACACATTATTCTTTTGACCGCAAACTATAACCAGAGATGGCAAGGCAGTTCATTATGTTTCACAGCTCCCAACTAATGGATCTTAAAGAAAAGTAGCTCAAACCTATTCATCCCTCTTTTTTCTATCCCTCCCCAAACCTATTGCAAATCAAAGGTATGGATTGCCCTGTTTCCAACATGGAGCTTGGATAGGCAGAGGTATGACAGAGACATTCAGGAATTCTTCTGGGTAGGTTTATTTTGATGTCATCTTGCACAGACAATGAGGGATGGATGATTAAAATAAAGATTTACCCTTACTTTACTCAGCAGGTGTGAAATGGAATAATCTTTTAAAGTAACTATCTGTGGGAGGTAAAACTAAATAGGCAGATAAATTTAAAAGATAGGGACCATCAAAACAACCTATGTATGCTCCTGTTTCATACAAATGTACACAATGCCCCATCCCTATCACTAGGCAGTGTACTACACCAACTCAACAGGCATTTAGATTGTCCAGGAACCACCATGTCACATACATTCCCTACCGCAACGCCGCCTTCTTTGAAATCTCCCCTGGAAGCCTGAGGGTTTTCAAATGTCCTGATTTTTGTCTTCACAAATCAAAGATCATGAGACACCAGCACTGTACTACTTACACCTGATAACCCAAGAGCTGAACAGGCAACCCATGACTGCCAGGCAGTCCCACTGGTCCAGGGGTGGATGTCAGGTCTGACTGCCCTCACTCCACTGCTCTGCTCAGTGACACTTCCCAATAAAATTAACAGGAATTTAAACTAAAGGGGAGCTGTCAAAACACAGTGTAGTCAAACACAGTTCTGCAAATTAACTAAGTGAACTTCTATTATTATTGCCACCAATATTTATTGCAAAGAGCTTTACTGTAGAAAGTGATCAACTCATGCATTTGCACTGAACAGTGAGGATTCTCTTCAGGGAAGAATTAAACTCATAACCTAATACTACCAAAAAAAGAAAAGAAAAAAAAAAAGTTTACAGGAGTTAGAACATGTTGTCTGTGTTTTGACATTTTCTTCAGTTTAAAAGAATACAGAGACTTGACTTGTACGATTAAAACTTGAACTGTACTCCAAATCCTCCTCCATCACTGAATGAGCTCCCACCTTATTCCATTTTTCGTGGTAAATTAGTCTTAACTGGACAGACGAAACTGAACTACCTATTCCCTATTCAAAAATGTTTCAGCTATTATGAATTAACTTTCTCTATTGCAAGCACTAGTCTGGAACACAATTATTTCAGAATTTAGTCTGCATTGGTATTCAAGCATAGCTGCTTGTACCCTCAAAGCAGTCAACTCCCCCTCTGAAGAACTCAAGTGTTCACATGGGAACCTTCTTCTGAACAGCTACATTGGACAACTGGCACCTGTACCAAGGTTTTCATCACCCTAATTCCCCAGGCTCATACTGTTGCATGTTTTCCAGTCTGATATGCATGATTTCAAGGTACAAGTTAAAAGTTAAAGCTATGTGTTGAGGTCTTTAAGGACTTCTCTTCTGCAGGCAGAGCATGTTAACATGGATTGTCAACCAGCAGTTATTTTGGGACTCTTCATTTCCCAGGACTAAAAGTCCGCATAGAAAGGCAAGGGCACAGAACTTGACTTTTCAAATGTCAGAGCTACAGATGGGTGTACAACAAAAAGTGAAGTTGCAGGGAAAATACCCAAAAAATTTACCTTAAGGCAGGTAAGGCACAAATCAAACCAAAAGAAAAATCCAGGAATTTCCAGCCTTATACCTCAAAATTTACAGACATCTAAGCCTACCAGAGCATGAAGGAACATATTTTAGTTTGCATAGAAAACCTTTTTTATTTCCCAGCAATAAAAACAAAGCACTGACCTCTCTGCCATAATCTCAGTCAAGGATGGGTGGTAAAAATAATGGCCAGAAACACAGAGCTCCAAGGAATTTATTTAGTAGCTGCAGGGGAGAGACTCAGGGGCTTAAAGTTGTTCCAACAATGAAGCAAATCCGCTCTGCACCCATCCAGCCCCGCTATTGAGACAGTCTCTTGGTTACAACAGAAACAAGATCACAGTTAATCTCCAACAGAGAGCTACATGCCTTGGCTAAACCAAAACGTGTGTCCCTTCCCAGTGTGCCATCTGAAAGCCCTGCTGACAGCAGCAGAGCCGACCAAGCGTTAGCTATGAGGACACAGTAGGGCTGCTGAGGTTGAACCAAAATTACTTCATCCTCTCCTTTTCGGTCAGCCTTTTTGCTCGCAGCTGCAGTGTCATTTTATAGGGATGTGTTTGGTTTTGCAGCTGTTAGGAGCTGGTTATGGACAGCTTGTGCTCTGCTCCTGGGTTCTCTTCTACCATGTTCCAACTCCTACAGCCACTCAGAGTTATGTAGTTAATTAGCATGGTCATTTGAGCTGTCATTGATAATCAATTTGTCATTTGATGACTGATCAGTCAGCAGATGACTGAATTTTGCTCACTCCTCAGTTTAAGGGATTTAAGAGAGAGCAAAAGTTCAGTCCCAGATTTAACAAAGACTTTATCACCTTGTCCAGGTGGAAAAAAGAAGATACTATAAAACAGTATAGGTAACTCTATAACTTCAATATGGTCTGCTTTTGACTCCTTCCTTAAACATTCCAGATTAAGACAGTCACCCTGAACCTATACAAAGGCAATAACATGCAACTTCAGTACACAGAGGAAAAAAAAAAAACAAACACAAAAAACAAACCAAAACCAAACCAAACCCAAACCAANCCAACCACCAAAATACACTAAACCCAGAGAAGGTCACGAAATAGCTATATGTGCTTCTAATTTGAAGAACCTTGTCATAGAGCTGAAAGGAGAACTCAGATGAGCTGCCACAAACGAGTCTGCAGGGAAACGCTACTGTTTCATGCAATAATTCCTGGGCATGCATTTGTAATCTACTTCTTTACAAGATTAAAAACTTTGAATCTCCTTTTCATACAGGCTTTGCTAGCACGTACAATGGGCAGGCTCCTGCTAGGCATGAGTTTGTTTACTAAAATCATAGACATAAAGAACCGTCTGAACACAGAGAATCTAATTACAGAAACCCTTCTGATCCCAAGAAAAAAACGAACAAAACCAGCAAATAAAAGTTCCTCTAGGAAGATAATGAGTCTTTTTTCCTGGCTTGGCACTACTCACAGTAATATTCTGTGGTATCAGCAAACTACCAAAAGAAAAACTTTGCCTTCTACCAGTTTCTGCCTTCTTCATGTTTCCTGCATACTTCTTTGAAAACATCTTCTCTGACTGGTAGTAAGATGCTCGTTTTTTTGTAAAAGTAATGATAAATGGATCCGAAGAATCCACATTTACCTTCCTTATCATGGACTTCAGAAGATTTTAATTAATCACTGAACAAAAACTTCCAATGCTGTAGGTTGGAAGGGATCTCTGGGGGTCACCTGGTCCAGCCCGCACTTCAAAGCCAAGAGCTGCCTGCTCAGGACTTTGCCCAGGCAGGTTTTGAATTCCTCCGGGAATGGCGATTACACACTCTCCGGGCAACTTGTCCCAGTCTTTGACCTCACATTCTGCAGATTTTCTGTCTTATATTGAATTGGAATTGCCCTGTTTCAACTTGCAAAATTAAAAAATATCAACTATGGGCAACTGGAAGCCTTAAGAACTGCAAGTGTTGCCAAATCCCAAGTCCTCAGCACATAGATGGGAAAGCAGAAACAGGAAATACAAGGACTTAGGTGAAGTCTACATGCATCGGCTACTAAGGTAAGTAGAGGGGAGACACACACACAATCATTCCCACTTTTCCCACAGTTGATCTGGGTATTTCAGGCAAGGGGGAGCTTTTGACCATGGCTCCAACCTGGAGCTCGGGTCAGTGCCATGAGGAGCGTCTGCTTTGTTTGCATTTGCATCAAATTCTACCACTAATCCACTCTTTAGGAAATTTTTAAGTTTCACACACTGTGGATTTTGAAGATTAAAGGCTCAAAACATGTTGCCTGGATACTATTGGTTAGATAGGATTCCTGAAGAGAAGATTATGCAGAGAATTACCAGATGCAATGAAACAGCTCAGGAAATGCTTTTGCATTGCTTGCACCATTAAATTTGTCCCTGATGTGTCTCTTTTCATCTGCAGAACTATTTTTTTTTTTTAAAGCCAAATTTAAAAGGAAAGCAAATAAACTCTGGTCAACAGCAGGGCAGACAGAAAAAATGGTTTGAGTTGGTCTGAACATTTTCAAAATTTTGTTCAATTATGCAGGCTGCAAGCCAAGTGTTTCCTGGATATCAGAAGGTATCAGATCTACAGCTTGCTGGTAATTTCTAATGTAATATTGACCCGAATAAATCATGCCAATTTATTTTTATCTTAAGACAACGTCAATTGACAATTCTATTTCTTAAAAAAATAGAAGATTTTGTTTTCATTTCAATAAGGACAAAAATAAGGGAGACAATGTTAAAAGCTATTTCCCAAAGTAAGAAGTATGTCAGATATATAAACTGGATATACCAGCTTGTATAAATCAGACGTAGAAAGTTTGTTCCTTTCCTTATTTCCATCAGGAAGGCCTAGTACAAGTCTTGCATCATTCATTTAGATGGTATGTGATAGGATTTATTTTTATTTTCAGTTGTCTCTGTTAGAGATCAGTCAGACCAGACAGTCATTTTTCGAATAAACTTTAGATAGATCAGTCAGTTCAGTCACACTATTTTCTTACTGAAGCAAAAGTGACACCTACATTCACCTACCAAACCAAAAACGAAACCTCAAAAGCCTTCCATTCAGCACTTACTCGATTCAGTCTGATCAGGTCATTCTGGCAGCTCAGTGGTGGCAATAGTCTCCTTTCCATAACAGCACAAGAATGTTTCCCCTTCCACAGGAAAGTCACTTGCTGGTTTGCGCAAGCCCTGCCCTCTGTTTTATCAGGGGATTCCAACAATACCAGCACAACAGTACCAAGCTGTCTTGGGCCTGCAAAGGTGTCACTGCCTAAGTCTAGACTTCTTATTCTGGTTAAGGTGTGTCTGTAAACAAATGTGATTTTAAATGCTGACAAGTCAATGAGTTCATCCTTAAGACGAAACTGAAGTACAGAAGGATGTGCAGAATAAACAGACATACCGAAGACCTTCCTTCAAACTTTTGCAGTCAAGACATGAAAGTCTTCCAGAAAACTTCTCAGATTTTTGATATAAGGCAAATATGACCAGCAAAACATGTTCTTCAGTGTGAAAAACATGGCAAATGTTAGCTTGTGGCAGTCTAATTCTTGAGATATCTTGGACTGTTCTTCATGATATAAAACTTCATTACAGCCATCTTGATGAATCTTCACCTCAAGACAGATGGACAAAGTGGATTACAAGGAGGCCAACTGAATAATTTGAAGTCACAAGACAAGACTGTTAGAGAACAGGAACAATGGCCCAGGACTGGCTGTTCTAATTCTTATGAAAAATTCACCTTGGGATATTAGACTATTGAAGTATTCAAGGTCCAAATATGTTATGGTAGATCTAGAACAACCATGAGGTGGTAATATGACAAAAGTGCTAAATTTCATCAGCATTAAATTTCCAGAACAGACAGTGTATTGGTATTCAGATAGGGTTCTTCTCTCTGAACCTACATCTCATTATCATGAACAGACAGGCAAGAAAGAGGGAGAAACAAGTATGCTCAGTAATACAGGCAAAACACAACCTCCAGGCAACACACGACTCACGGATTTCTTCATCCCTCCATCACATTAACAACTACATTTCATCATCCACTAAGACCTACAAATTCACAGAGCACAGCTGTGAATTTTGAAAATCTATGGCCACCACAGATGCTTTGACTTCCCAAGTAGTGTTCATCACGGCCATCTGGCCTAGTACTGCTGACAAAATGATTCCTCTAATGTAGCCTGCAGGAAATAGACCATTTTGACCTTAGGACAATATGTGAAATAGTGATAGAAGACCCCCAAATCCAACACAGTTTAATTTGCAGCCAAGGCATGAGTAGAATCACCTGCTATGTGAGAAAGGTAGACTGAGCATAAGAAATGAATAAAGCATTTAATACACAGCAAGTAATCAAATGACTAAAGCAGTTTTGAAAGGCATTCTTCCTCTTCTTCTTCTTCTTCTTCTTCTTCTTCTTCTTCTTCTTCTTAGCAGGTGGTACTAAAATAGTCTATCTGCTCCTAAACTTGTGTGTCTCAGATGGAAACACAACATGCAAGTCCTGTGCCTCAAGGCTGAATGAAACTACATTTTAAATTCTGTGCCCAGGTAAAAAACTTCCTACTAAACTTTATGGGCAAAAGAAAAGATTACTTATCTATTATTCATTTTCATATTTCCAGTTCTGTCTCAAAATAGAAACACTAAAAAGTCTATGATCTGTCAGCCCATTCCAGATCTAAGTGGTTCATATCTGAGTTATCCAGCACCTGTAATAGGACTGATGTCTGTTTTTTTAATAAGAAACCACTGATGAATGCAGCAGAAAGACCTTGGCCACTCACTTTTTGTGAGGGCAGAAAATAACATTACCAGGGATCCTACCTTTTCATACATGAAAGGTCCTGCCAAGAAAAGCAGACAAGCCTGTAATTTTAATTTAAAAAAAAAAAAAAACCAACACTTGAAAGACCTCAAGTGCTAGAGGGTCTATTTTCAAAACCCTTACATAACCTGTTACGCTTTGACAACAGGGCTCTTCTGTGCTCTGAATAATCCAGGCTGCAGCCTGGGAGCAGGGAGCTGGTGCAGGCAGCAGACAGGCTGCAAACGGGACTGGAAGAGGAACCGCACATCTGCCTGACTCCTGGGTTCAAAAAGACAGGGAAAAGCTACACACCCGCAACAGGCAGGAAAAAGGGCATGAGAATCTAACTGCAGGTGTGGTGCTGTCAAAAAAGAAACTTTTTAAAAAAACCCCTCTGACTGAGGCAGCCCAGCGAGCTGCCTCTAAGGCAGCACAGTGTAATTGACCATGAGTTTAATTAAACTCTCCTCGGCGTCAGACTTGGGTTTTGGTACTGTCCCACACCCCTCCTGTGCTCAGCAGGATGATATTTTTGCATTAGCTGTCACATCTTTAATAAATACCTGCTCCTCCCCATTAATTTAACCAGCACTTCAGCAAGCCCTAGCTATGGCTCAGTGCATAAAAGGCGCCATTCCTAAAACAGGATCAAATGATTATTTTTTCCAGAAATACAAAATAGGTAAAATCAACCAGGGAAATCAGAAAAAAAAACAAAACCAAAAACCAACCACACACCCCAGCACACTGAGACAAATCAGAAAAGTATCATAAATGAGCAGCTCCTGCAACGTAGGTATTTATCTACTGAGAACTACCAGGAAATCAAACGAGCTATTAATTTGCAAAGGTCACTGAACAACCATCAGATAACAGGATTCAGTCACTACTGACATGGACTGAATTTCAAACACCAGTCGAAAGCTTTATTTTCGCATTCTTAAATTCATGACCAAACCACCAAAAACCACTTCCAAGCTCTTAAGGTTACTGGTGGTTCAAGAACTGAACAAAGTATGCATTTTGGATTAGGGGACATGAGGTCTGCAGTACATTAAAAGGAAAATCTAAAGACTGTACCATAATATACCATTTCTTTGGGTAAGAGTTTTCATCTTCTGGGGCTGTCAAATTAGCACTGTTTACAAGCACAGACATTCAAGCACCTTTTAGTGTGAGTCCTCTGCTCTGCCAGGCTTTGCATTCAACCACTAAAGTCTTCTGGGGATGAGGTTGGGGCAAAGCACCATCCTCATAACATCTGAACGTCTTTTTTTGACAAACCCTCCCAAAGCAGCTATGGTCACCAACACAGCAGGATTCCTGTGAAGAAAACACTAATTGCCAGTTGCGAGTAAAGGCAAGATCAGATGGATTAATATAGAGAGAAATTTAAGTGGAATAGAGCTGGTTTACCTTATTCAGTTATCAAGAGTACATCTGAAGCGTATATTTACCCGCTGCAATTGCAGAAAGTCCTGGAAGCAGGGATTTGAGTGCTTATATCCACGTTTCTCTCATTAGCATTTTTACAAGGAAAAGATCTGCTTTCAGGAGACACAATTTTCAAACTATTACTTCGTAATTGCTAAAAAGGGAAAAGGGGGGAAGGAAAAAAAAAACAGAAGTCATTCCACCACCAGCATTCGGTGTGCCCAGTAACGAGCCACATGCCTTGAACAGCAATGGAAGCACCTGATTCTTCTGTGAAGTCCCAGGTGCTGGAAGCAGTGATGTGCTATGTGCATTAGCCAGAAGAGGAGGAGGAGGAGGGTGACTCTGCCTCCTGGTTTGCAGGCACTGCACCACCTGTGGCCTTACTTGCTCCCATAAAAGCTGCAGCTGAAGCACTGGCTGCTACGTGGGCTCCTGCAGTCTGTCACTTCAAGGGCAAAGCCATAAAATGAACATTAAAAAAATAAAATAAAAGTTGTGGAGCTAACACAGTGCTAGCACACACCGCTTCACTCATGCAAATACTGTGTTCCTTTCCCCTCTCTTGTTTATTTAGACTATGGGCACTTTTTAGAAGGGACACTCTTCCACCCTGGATGCCAACACCCCAGCCTTTACTGGATTTTAGGCACGTACCATAACCCAACCAGGACAGGCCATGATGCCCAAACAAGTTCAGAAGTTGGGCAGAGGATAAGCTAGTGAGGCTCTCCAAAGGGCTTACTCATTTAATAAGAGATGTTGCTGAACAACAAAAACAAAGTCGTACAAGCCAGTGAGCTTGCAAATAAATAAGAGGTACAGTTTGTTCACAAGTTGAAAGATTATTAGTCTCAACTGGCTGAGAAGATGGGAAGATGTTGGCATGGGCGCCAGTGCAATGAAGGTAGTGGGAAGCCTTGATTTAAATGAACATCACATTTTTATTCCATTTTGCATTTTTTTCTTTCAAGTTATAACTTTCTTTCTTTCTTAAAGAAAGTTATGGAACAGTGAGCATTGAATTATCAAAGATATTGACACGCGGCTACATACTGTGACATTACATTTGGTACATTTCTCCTTGTAGGAAGGCAAACATCTACAGGATAAATATTCTAATTAATAAAATTCATTAGGTGTGTCACTCCTTGCTTGGATGGAAATGAGGATCCAAGATAAATGGAAAAGCAGGGCTTTATGTAGTGCAACCAGCCTAAACATGACATGCTCTCAGCATCTGGTTAATGTATGGTTTCTAAGCCAGCAAGCGCCACCACTTCACAGACTGCCATTTATTTGGAGTCCTATTTTAATTCTATGTTTTCAAAAGAAGTTCAATTAAAATAAGAAAAAAATCCTGTTTCAGTTAAACAAAGAGCAACCCAACCAGTCTGCGCGCACACCTGGCCTCCACAGAGGCCTCCCTGCTTCTCCCTGTCAACTCCCAGCCCTGTATTTCCTCCCCCTCCCTCCAGTTAGATCAAAAGATTAATTAAAAACTTAAGTTATAGGAGGCTTGAAGCAAACCCTCTTAAAAGTCATTGAACTTGGGGTTGTACTAGAAGTCACGGGGAAGGTTAAAGCAGACAGCGGCCCTCACAACCTGGCCCTCAACTCACAGGGTTTCCGTGTGTCTGTTCAAAGACTTCACCTCAGCTCAGATCCCTCCAGCTTCATCCTTGTCCTTTGTGAAATTCAGACACAGAGGGTGATATTGATTGTGCCATGCAACTCAATGAATTCAAGAGCAGTTCCTTCTCGGTGTAATTTAGATGCTCTAATATAGCTGAAGGACAAATGTGCCGCCACATCACTGGGGAACGGGTCTGCGTCGGGATTTAAGGATCTGGTCAGAGACAGAAGGGCTGAGCTGGGGAATCACTGATAGAAGTACATTAGGGAGTCACAGAGTACTACTAAAACCTTGTCATTTGTCTTACACCATGACCACTGAAGTTATTCCAGGGTTAAAGTGAAAAAATGCATTATTTCTAGTGTGTCTATCAAACAGAGCTGGCAGTGGTTCTTCACAGGACAGTCAAATTCATTCATCGACTGCAATCCCCCCTGTTTTCCCTCTGCCTGAGTCTCTGGTGTTTCAGCTCTTCATGGAGATGCTATCTGTCTCCCAGTTCTATGCTGGACAAAAAGTCTTTCAAGGTTATTTTAAACCAATCTGGATGGTTATCAAGATAGTCCCATAAGGGATTACTGTTGAGATTAATATTAGCTATTACAACTCAGTGAAGAAATCTAAATATGATAGCGGATAAGGCTCAGAGAACATCAGCTCAATGCTCAGGGATGGCAAAAGGGAGAAATACATTGATAGTATGCTCACATCTCCAACACTGCATTCACTCTTGGTCACCCCATCTCAAGAAGGATTTGGAAAAAACAAGAAAAGGCACTGAGAAAGATAAAAAGGATGCCTGTGTGTGCCAGCTTCCAGGCATATCAGGAGACTAAATATACCAGGACATGTTGAAAAAATGTGTTTGATAATAGAAATGACAGATAAAACAATGAGTATTCATCATTTTTCCTACCAGAGAACTAATGAGCATGCTGCGAAATTATCAGCTACCCAGCTTAAAAGAGAAGTATTTTTTCCATGTAATACATTTGCTTGCTGCAAGATATTGCAGGCAGAGTTTGGGGTATCCCTTGGCTTAAAAAAAAGGCAAATCTATGGGGGTTAGGTCAACGGTAGCTGTGACATGCAGTGGCTGGAATACAACCCCTGGCTCTAGAAGTCCCAAGCTGATGACTGCCTGAAGGCAGAAGGGGATACAAAGGGAAAGAACACCTCACCCTCAGGCAGTTTTTATACTTTTCCCTCAAAACACCAGCTTACCGGTCAATGTAAGAGATAAGATCTTCGGGTGGCAGTCATCCAACCATATCTGTACAGATGTTTATGTCCATACACAGGGACAAACCCATAACGTATTTTATCTATGGGTGATCCCAACCCAGGAGGAGCTGCAGGAGGACATCTTCACTGCAGCTTTGGAAATTGCCATGCTCATTAGGAGGAGCCCTTTACAATTCCTACACATTCCCAATACAAGTCCTTCAGGGACTGTCCAGTGGCTGGAGGTGTGCTCACCACCCCACCCCAGGCCAGGAGTGAAGCCCTCACTGACTGATGTTCTCCAGGGACACTCACCAACTGCTGTCCCCTCAAAAGCTGTGATGCCAACAGCCAGCAAAGCTGCAGGAGGAAATCTCCCTCCTCCCAAGGACCTACGCTTTGTAGAGGTCTGACCCAACCACCATTTTCTGAATTGACACCAGGCAAGGTCTCCAGCCTCCATCGCCACATGGGCAAAGCAGCAAAAGCAGCCTGGCACACAGCAGTCAAGCCCTCCTCCTTCCCAGCCAAAGGAGGAAGAAAAAGAGTTAAAGACGGGAGGGCACGGTGAGAGGAGAGACTCAGGAAGCCAGGCTGGAAAAAGAGCACAGACTTTGTGTGATAACTTGGGGAAACAGGATGTCGCAAGGAGGCCAAATGCCCACGCCGTTCCCACACCCTGATGCGATGCTGTCCAGGCTCCCGCACCCCCCGGGGGTTTGTCTTTATTTTTAACAAGTGCAAAAAAATCCCCAAGGCAACACTGTACTGACAAATATAAATGACTCAGCTGGAGATAGACTGGCTGGGTAAGCCCCAAGACTAATTTTTTCTTTAGCTCTCTTTCTCTCAGAGGTAATCCCATACCTTCACAATAATGAGATCAAGACAAAATACATCTCTGGTCTGTCTGGTCTGGTCTGCTGGACTGGGTCAACAAACCACTTTGCATCTCCCAGCAGCATTGAAAACTATTGCAAGGCAGGATATTTTTTCTCTTAGTCCACTTATAGTCCTAAATAAGCCTTTGTTAATTCAAGTAATGAAAAAGTACTGACAAAATCAATCAAACTGGTCCTGCAAATAGTACTCTCCTAGCCACCATAAAGATGATTGAATTACCAATATCCTTAGTAGCCCCACATAAAGATGGGCTACTTCCCAAAAAAACCCCTTTCTTGTGTAAACAGAGAAAGTTTGCAAAAGCTCAGCAGTTCAAAACTTGATTCAATTTAAGAGCTGCACAAATAAGGAAGAGTCTCACAAGGTCTTTTGATTACAAATTCAGAGCACTCAACCTGCCAAAGAATTGGGGTGTCACATTCCTAACAGTCCATTAGAGGCTGAAGGGAAAGAAAATGTGCAAAACCCTATTCACTAGCAGATGAACCTACCTGAAGAGTGCACATGCTCACGTAAGTAAAATCTTACTTATTTGTCTCCTAACCACCCAAATAAAAACAAAAAAAGTTTAAAAACATATATGCATAAATCCAAAGTCCATGTATTACTTATGTCTGCATTTTCGTAATAAGAACAGAATTGTCTGAATGATTTTTCCTTCTGAAGACTCATCCAAAGAACCCTAAAGTCAACAAAAACATTCCTTTCTACTTCACCAAATTAAGAAGGCTTTGGATTAGGTTCCACTACGTGATTAAGAGTCCAGAAAACACACATACTCTCTGTTATTTTTAATATCCTACAGTCCTAATGCATTCAAAGTAACCTAATGGATCTCTGCTAAAGATGTTACCAAAAAATCATTCTTAGATCAAATGAACTGTGTTAGCACTAACCATATTTAGAGATTCCATTGAACTGAACCATAATATTTATTCCCCTGCAATTTAAGAAAGAATAATTTCGTTATTAAAGACCCAGTGGATACAAGGCTTTCCGAGAAAAACTTCTGCAGACTTAATTTCTTGCTTCAGTTTTCCACTGGAGAACCCCAAGGTGCTTTACTGCCATGAAAATCAACATCTTTGAAACCAACTGTGCAGGGGGGTGAATTTCTGTTGTTCAGCTTCAAAGATGTTAAACTGGTGCACAGAAATGCACAAATACCTGTATGCACAACTTTGGCCTTCAATTAATACTGTCTCTGTAATATGTTGCTTTGATGGGAGACATTATCCCCATTTTTTTTTCAGCAACTGAAATACTAGGGGGAAAAAAAAAAGAGTAGAAAATACCATTGCTCTGAATATGAGGACGGTTTTCTTAGCCAGCTTGTAACAGACCTAATCCTCAAACACAGGCATATATCCATATTAAATTGCAGTTTTTGTAGGTTTGTGAAAGGTAGAGATGACTACGTATTTAGTCTGAAGAAAATAAAGAACAGAAATAGCAAGAAAATTCATAACTAAAAGCGCAGAGCCAAAACAGTAGGTGTTTTAAGCAGTTCGACTTCGGAGCATTTTTTTAAAAATAAAAACCCAGCTCCAATGCATTTGCGCAAGCCATTTCCTTAAGCTCCAGAGGCTGCTTGATTCACTACTCATGTGAGTGTCGAAAAGGCAATGAGGGTGTGCTGTGCTGAGGACATTGCACCAGGTGACACATAGGAGAGGGAGCCAGAAAAAAAATACAGTGGTGACCCACAAGACATGAAAGAAAAGGCAAACAGAGACTTGTTGGGCTCCTCTTGCATAGGGATGAAGGCTCACTTTGACTGACACAGACAGACCAAATGAAGAAAACAGTGTGCCCTTACCGCCCAACTCTCCAGGCATCAGCCTCATATTTTGCAAAGAACACACTTTGGCTCCTTTTTGTTTTCTAGACTGTTTCCTGTTCACCCTCTCTACTGCTTTGGTTTGTGAAGCCAAAACCTCTGATCAAGCACCAGATTAAGAGAAAACGCATTAGAAAAGCATTCTTTATTCTTGCATTTGAACAAAGCTGGCATTTCACATATATTCGTAATACAGATCAGCTAAAAGGGTTTACAGGGCAGATATGCTCCCCACAGGCTATTCGTATCCATAATGGATTCTTTACTAAATCTATAAACCGGGACAGGATGGATTGTAGATATTTAAACAGCAAAAGTAATTAACTAAACATAACTACTTCCTTTGAAGTTTTAGTAGATGGTAAGAATTTCCATTTATCTATTTTTATGTGTGAATTGGAAACATTTGTGAAACTCAGTATTCTTCTGTCATGGAAATTAAGAACGGTCTTTTCAAGCATAAATCATCAGAAATCCTGAAGTACCGGCCTCCAGCTTCTGGCAAGTACCCTGGATTAGATGGCAGATGACTCCTCATCTGTAATTTCTATTGGTTTTTGAGAGGTTTTTTTATTTTCTCAGAGATGCTTCTCTGTATAAAGACTACCTTTACCACCTCTCCACCTGCACCTTCATTTAAGGAGGAAATTTCTAGATTAATCAGCAGAAGTAAACATCAATATTGAAAAAGGTTTCAAAATTGGACACATTTATTAGCTTGCTCAACCCAAAATTGAAAGTTTCAAATTGTTATGGCACACCAAATCATACTTTCTAAAGTCCATGCTGTTACTCTAGGAACATTGCTGCTGTAAAGAGGGACGACACTTTTGCCAAAATAACTTAGCGTAGACTAACGCCTTAATTCCTTTCCAGATTCAGCTTGCTTAATTTCAAGATAAATTAAAAATATTTTGAGTCTTAAAGTCACATTTTCTACCTACTGCTGCCTTCATTGTGGCAAGAAACATGCTAAATCCTCCCACCTTCTCTGTCCTGTGCAAAACTGCTCCAAAGTGTTCAACTCCCAATGGCTTTATCCTCTCTGAGGGGCTAAGGAAGGTGCAGCTGAGATCTGGGTTTGCCCCCACTAAAGCTGAGACCTGGGTTTGCCCCACCACTGACACTGAAGTTTCGGCAACTGATGCACAAAGGTCACAAGCTTTGCCAAATAGTCACTCCTACTCCAGCAAAGGGCACAGATCCCAGTCAGCCCAAGTGGCTTTTCAGGGAGGGTGCAACTTCAGGAAAGCAAAAAACCCAAAGATTTGTATTAAAAAAGTGTTCCCTAGGCACCAAGACCAGAGCTACGCTAAAGAACGGAAAAAAAAAAAATAGCGAAGTTTAAGGGAGAAGGAGGGATGATAGATAAGTGCTAGTGAGGTCTAGATTAACTAGGCTGCAGAGCCAGGTGAAAGAGCTTGGAAGAGCAAGAACAACTACAGAACACATGTAGAGATGCAGCATGGAAGATTTGATGAAAGAAAAAAAGGAAGAGAAGGAGAAGGAGAAGGAGAAGGAGAAGGAGAAGGAGAAGGAGAAGGAGAAGGAGAAGGAGAAGAAGGAGAAGGAGAAGGAGAAGGAGAAGGAGAAGAGGAGTGTTAAGTGTTAAGATAAACTGTGACGCAGTGCCGCCATTCACTGGCTATACGCCCAAAGCTCCCTGAAGGTTTTCTGACTGCCTCCACCATGTGCTTTCTCGTGTGCACTCACTCTTTAGGGACACTTAAAGGGTAACCTGCAACCCAGGAGCTCATGTAGCTGTAGCGATCTCCAGGCTTGCTGTCCTCACCATTGGCTATGCCTTCACGGAAAATGGCTAGTTCCTTGCTGAGGCTGTTGCTGAAAACGGCTGATGCAGTTCAGTCCTCTCCCAAAGGGGAAGCTTTTGTGCATATTTCTTAAAAAACATGATAAAAGAGCACAGAAAGGGGGATGTGAGGTGTCACAGCCCATTTGCCCACACCATGAGTTTGGCGAGATGCCATCTGGGCTATTGGCAGCGAGGGGTTTCCACGGCCTCCCCATTCTAGTGCCTTTTAGTCACGTCTATTAATTCAAATACCACCCCCCAAAGGAGTTAGTCACTGTTTCAGACACAATGGTTCTTAATTCTTGTACTTTCCCAGAATTTGAAAGTTTCAGATAAACTGATATTATGCTAAAATGTATCAGTTAAGGGGAAAGAAAAAAAAACCACCAAACCAGAACAATGTTTTAATACATGAAGAAGGCTGCTGCCATGGAAAGCAAGGGGTTCAGTTGCTGCTCACAAATCTCACTTTCCAGCTGCAGGCTGAAACTGGTTAGCATGCAATTGTGATTTCTCTAGCATGTTTAAGAAGTGCCAAGCCAACTTCTCAGTCCTCTCCGTGAATCACTGATTGCCACCTCCTCTGCTGTGCTGAGGGCACTATATTGCAGGAGAAGCTCTAAAAAGGATCATACGAATTGGTGCAAGTCTAAGTGATGCAGCCAGGTGACATTTAGTAACTGACCACAAAGCAAGCAGGGCCGGAGCCAGCAAAGGGATCAGAAGAGATGCTCAGGTAGGGAACCTTTTTCACCCTCTTGATGAAACAACATGAAATCACACTGCTCATATTCAGCTGCGTGAAGCAACTCTCTGCCTGACTCCAAAACCACCAGTATTTGTGTGACAGCTCAGGGCTGCATGGCCAGTGCAACAGCCCCACTTTATCGCCAGTTTAGTTCTCTGAAGCTGATGCCTAGAAACTCAGATAAATGCCTGACCCACACAAAGAAGAGTCAAGAACACATAGCTGGGGGTGCTAGGAGGTCAGCACCATAGCAGCAGCCATTTAGAAAAGTTTTAAGTGTAATGCAACCACACTCCCAAGTTCTCCAACATGCACTAACTCACCCCAGATCACTACATTAAAGTCTTTCTAGGTCATGCCAAATTGCATTTCCATGCTGCAGCACTGAATCTCCTGGAAAACACAGAGCAAGGGCCTCTAAGAAATAAGTTGTAAGTCCTCAACAAGAAAATAGGAAGCCATCCTTCAGGCATGAGGCAGTCAGTCTTGCAACCCAACCTAAGGGTCACTACCCTTTTGCACAACCTGAGAAGTGAGTCAAGTTCCCAAGATGTTTTCAGCGTTATCAGAGTCTGCTAAGCCCACATTTTTCTGTTTTTATTTTTTCTTTTCATATCTTTGCAACACTCCACAATTTTCTAATTTAGCTAATGAACATAAGCTTCTTGCAATTCTGAATTTTTTGCTTTAAATAAAATATTTTTTCCAAGAAAGGAAATCTTCAAGCATTCAAACACCTGGTAGTCTGAGAAGCATTGCAAGATAAATTACTATGGTGGAAGAACATGCAACAGAGCAAAATACCGGTTGCGGTGCAAAGAACCAGCACATTTAGGTTTGAGTGACCAAGACTCCAGAGGAAGAATACATAAACAACAAAAGTGATAAGCAATGCATTAAAAAATAAATTGTTTACTAATAGGACATGGACTGAATAAATCAGGGAATAATATATTAAAAAAAATCTTACATAAATAAACTAGGGCATTTCAAAAGGTTGCAGGGCTCAGAAAGCAAGTCAAACAGCTATAGCTCTGTGAAATGGGCAGGAAAGTCAATGTAATTAAATGGCCTCAAGGCAAAGTAAATACAGCGTGGCTGGGTCTAGCACAGAATAAGTCATCTAGATCTGAGACCCATGCAAGCACCAAAAAAAAAAAAAAAATCACAGATCACAGGAGTCCCACGCTGTGTGATCACCTGCATGGTATGGACCAAATTTAGCATGCCCAGAAATATAATGAATTTGAAGTTTTAGGTTATCTGTGCATGGCTAGTGAGAGCATGAACTAAGGGTTTATCTGTATATAAACCCATTCATGAAAAAGATGAATTTATTCTCTAAGCAAGGTGTATACAAATAAAGCTGTTGCATTTCAGTTTCCTTTCCCGCCTTAATCCAAATCAACTTTTAAACATGTAAAACTCAGTTCAGTCTGTGCTTTGTTCTTGAACACCACAAGACTGGACTGTTGCTCTTCTCACCCATCAGAGGTAGTGGTGGGTGTCTAATTTTCTGGCTTTTGCTCCTCACTTCAAGTGTAAGATCATCCCTCCTGCTATCAAAGCAACCCAGACTTTGTTCAGGACAGGTACTTTTAACTTCTGAATTTCCCACTCCCACACACAATCCAGGAGACAGCCTGCATGAAAGATTTATATCAATCCTTTGTGCAGCAACACAAGGTTATATAAAAGCTGGGATATGTACAATAGAAAAGAGGTAAGAAGCACACTTTTACTTGAAGATGACACAATTAACACTGGAAAGTCAAGACTGTCACACAGAAGTCTAGCACTTCCCAAAAAAAGAGGGTGGGTTGTTTTTTTTTTTTTCAACTGTGGCACAATTTGCAACACTAAGAGAGATCCTGGCCCTGTTCCATCACTAAGTGATTGAAGTTGGTTTCACCAGGGCCAAATTTCATCCATCGCATGTTGACAAAAACAAGACAAGCCTCAGCATGACGGGTGCAGTTTCACAATAGCTTCATACAGAACTTAAACTGTAGCTGTCCCCCAAAATGGACCTCAAATGACTCACGTTTCCCCTGACCTTGCTGCCACTCAGGCAGCCAACTTGGGGACCTGGAGTACCCCAACACACAGCACGGCCACAGAGCTCGGGTGGAGGGGCAGGAATGAGCTGCTGAGGCCAGGAGGAGGGCAGGAAAGTCCCGCTCAGCTCAGGCTGCGGTTTCATAACACGTTGGCTCCAACGATGAAACCACCTCGCTGGGTTCCTCCTCCAGCCCCAGCACTTTTCCTGCCTCGCACTGCGGTCCATGGCTCCCTTCTGCTGGCACAACTGCTTTTGAGTCTGTTCTGCAGACTCCATCACCAAAAAAAAAAAGCATTAGAGATGACATTGTTTCTGGAGCATAACTTTAGCCCATGTAATTAAAAAAAAAAGAAAAATCTGCTTCTGGCACAGCGTTGCACACAGTTAAATCAGTGCAACCACAAAGAGGTGCACTACAGCACAGGGATGTGCTTTTCTTATGCAAGTTTCTTGCCAAGGCCAACATACAATGCAATGACATGCTAATATTCTCACAGAGTGTATATGTGGTTTTTACATTGCTTGCAATGAAGCTGTGTAGTACTTTCTGCTCTTGGGATTGTATCCTGCTCTGCACAAATTCTCTGTTTCACTCAAAGTCCCAGTTGCGGAGAACCATGTAACTGAGTAAGAACTGGGAAATAAAGAACTGTCTTCAGCTGAGCTAGTATCCCTGTAGTAAGTGAGGAGGGAGAATGGCATCTCCCGAAGAGCACTCAGCCCTTTCCTCTCTCTGCTGCCCATCCTGGGAGCAGGGATGCTCAGCCTAGCCTAAATGCTTAATGAAAGAGTAATCTCTCTAAAGGTCTGAACAGCCCTGAGAAAGAAGGCAAAAACAAAAATCACAAGAACTTTTCTCTGCCTATTACCTACTAGCATTCAGAATTCGGAATAAAGATTTTGGTACACAATCAGTAAAAAGGCACAGAATAAAACCAGCAAAAGGAAGCACACAAAGATACAAACAAGTCCATTTCATAGGTAAATAAATAAATAAGAGTAAAAGGCGGAAGGATTTATCCCTTCAGCAAAAGCCCAAACCAATTAGATTATGTACCTTTAAGAGCAAAGCCTATATCCCATACATTATCCCTTAAAACAAAGTAAAATGACTTTGTACAGATTGACAGAGGCCTAGATTAAAATTGCACTCCATGTGGCCTCTAGCTCTGCATCCTTGTTAAAACATATTCCCAGTCTGCATATCTCACAATTACTTAAGAACATCAAAAATTTAGGAGGCAAAGGGCTATTTTCTGTACTCTCTGAGTGCTAAAACAATGACACCCCCTTCATAAGTCCATAAAAAAAATTAAAAGCCATTAATGTAATAGTTCTTGAGAGCAAATTAAAGTCCATCTAGAAGCCCAGGCTTGCAGTTTGGCTGCAGGATGCTCAGCAAGGTCTGAAACTACTGAGGAGACAGATTTGGGATGGTATCAGACCTTTTTGCTCCTGCTCCACAAGATATAATAAACATTGGTGGGTGGTGATAGCATCCCAGCCACAATCCAGTCTCATGCTGTGCTGGCTTAATGCTTCTCCACCCTCAAGAGACGACCATGCTGGGACCCCACACACCAGGACATCACAAGCACATTGCCCCTCTGTTGTTACCTCTACAGCATGAACGTCAAAAACCATGACCCAGAAGTGAACACGCCAGCTAACCAGGCCTGAAAAGACATGTTTAGCTTGGCTTTATTTGCTAAAGCCCAGCCCACAACTACAGAGAAGCAGAAAGGGATCAATCTCTGACAAGTGAGCTTGAGGAACAAAGAATGGACTTTACCTCCAGCACAAAGCTTCTCAGCACTCATTTTCTAATCAGTGTTAACAGACACTGACAATACTGCTTCTCCTGGCAACCAGCTGCTGGGCCCACCTCTCACAGCCCATCACAACTGCTGCAAATAGACTCAGAAGATGGGGAGGTGATGTACACATCTCCTGCAGGCTCCAGCTTCATGGCTACTCATGTCCCAAGCCTGGCTCCATGTCATTAACTGAGCTAGAAGGATCTAGAGCACAACTAGCAAACACAGAAATCAGACCACGCTCCCTTCATGGCAGGGTAGAGTGTGAAAAGCCTTGGCTCTGATGATGGAAACACTCCATGCTTTGCTACAGATAGGTTGAGCTCGATTAAGCTCAGCAGCTTACAACTAACTGAGCAGGGAGGACAGGCAGCAGGGATGACAGTTCATGCAGCAGTTAAGCACTGTGCTGGATAAAAACAGCTTTTAAGTGTCTTCTTCCTCCTCCTCTGACTGGTAATTGAGATAAAGCCAAAGGAGCCACACCAACACTGGCAAAGCCCAAAACTACAGTCCCAGACATTCCACCCCTCTCCTGTTGAAGGTAAGAGGTGCTGCAAGCTACACCACACTCAAGAAAAACTGTGAATAGCTCTTGGGCCCTGGGAAGTAACTTCAGTTGAACAGAGTTTACTTAGGACTACCAAGCACTTGAGTGGCACTAGTTAAGGCATCATACAAATGAAAAGGGCAGAGTTAGACTCTTCACCTCAGCTCCAGCTCTCCTCTTAAATTTCACAAGGGCCCACCTTCCGAAGTAACAAACAACGGTATTCCAAGAGGTATTCCCACTAAACACTTGAAAACTTAAGCTGCCAAAAAGAGAAACAACCAGCAGTGGCTTCAGTGGGCACTGCTGCGCCTCTGCATCGCTCAGTGCTCCAGGGCAGCGAAGCAGCTCTGACCTTCTAACCAGAGGAGAAAACCTCTGCAGATCAACTTGGGCAGTCTTGTGGCATGGCTGAAATACCTTACGGCTCATGTTAAACTCTGTCTTATAAAGATTCGAACTGTTTAACTGCCTGCTCGACGGCTCACTCTGCAGCAGCATTTCAACGTGGATACAGAGGAGGCACTTGTCTCTCTCCTTCTGATGGACAAGCCACAAACAGCTGGTTGCTCTGTGTCAGAACCCGTTTTCCCCATTCCCTCCAAAAGAAGAAGGACGTTTGTGCTGGGAACACAAAGGCTGATCTGTTCAGAGCTGGCCACAGTCCTCCTGACTGACTCCCATCGCCAGACTGACACAGGCTGGTGACAAAGGGGGAAGGGTAAAAACGCAAGCGCTGTCCCATTTCCCCAAAGACTGTTCCCAGCAAATGTCATTACTTCAAAATGTTGCACTTTGAGAATACTTCCGTGAAGTGCTCATGAAAATCTCCACTATGTAAATTGGAGTTTAATTTGTATATTCAACATTGCCACTCCTTAAAAAGAAGTTAAACATGGCTGCTTTTTTTCCAGTGGAAAAAGATATGATTTGCAAAACGGTTCTTCTCTCCTTGGCAATGCTACCATTTGCTTGTTTGTTTTGGTGCAGCGTAGGGAGGGAGGGAGGAATGATAATAAAAACACGAACACTTTCTCTCCTCACCTTGAACAGTGTCAGGCACAACAGCAAGCAGCTTTATACAGTGCAATCAGCACTCATATGCCCATAGGAGAGGAAAAACAAAACCATGGGTCTTTGTCTTTTACAGCCTTACCCAAACATAGTTTCAACGAAATATATTAAGACATCTGATGTATGCAGAGGACATTTGGATCTATATAGTTATAGGATCGGAGCATAGAGAGGAGCCTACACACACTGAACTTCAGCGCCCACACACACACTGCAGAGAACTGGATGGAGTGTTCTGCCTGTCCTTGCTCCCTACCCACCCCGCTTCAGCCTGCGAAGCAGAGAATTTTCACATATTGTTATTTTCCTACATCGTCATTAGACGATATTTATTTAAAGGCTGAAGAGATGGCATGACCTAGTTCTGCTCTGCAAGCACTTTCAGGGAGTACCCGTGCGTGGGAGCCGCGGATCCAGCCAGGAGGCTGTGAGGAAGGCTGGCCCGAGGGGCTGCCAGCGCCCCTCGCAGCTCCGGACCCTCCACTGCCTCCCACATAAAGCAGGGACGTGGTTCTGGGACACAAGCAAACCTCCCCACAGAGCGAGCTGAGAACGACAGGGCCTCATCAGCCTCCTTGGCCACTGCAGCTCATACAGATCTTCAGCAGGACTATTCAGAGGGCTCAGGCTGCACCACAGGGGCCTCCAGCCAGAACCGAATCCCAGGAGGAGCTGGTGCCAGGATGCTGCAGCTGAAGTGCCTGTTGAATCAGATCCCTGTTGTTTTTTTTCCTAGCACTTATCAATGCAATAATGTTAAAAATGAATGGAGTGAACGTTGCAGAGCTGTATCTCACCTGACTTTTCTGAATCAGTTGTTATACTTTACCTAGGTACTCTTCATGTAATACTGTAAGAACTTTCTTTCCAACAATCTTCTAAAGCCTTGATTATATTTTTAAAATTAGGGGTTAGTTTCAACTCACTGTATTTTTCTAATGATGACTATATTTAAAAGAAGAAAAAAACCCACAAGGTAATTGGGTTGCAATCCACACCTGAAGACCCCAGAGCTCCTGAGCTAATCCAAATTCTCCCAACACCTCAGACACAAAATATGACACATTTGCAGTTTATGTACTGTCTTGTGATGGTACCAATTCTGTCACTTTCCAATCACTCTTAAATTGCGGTTGCAACTTTGCACCTCTTTAGAGTTAAAGAAAACCATCAGGTTTGGCTGCTAGCCAGGTGGACATCAGCGGCTGATGGGGCCTGTCTGGACACAGCGTTCATCCCCAGCAGGGATCTGCCGGCGTTCAGATACACAAAGCAGCCAGCCGGGATAAAGTCAGTCAGATAACGTTTGGATTCTGCAATTACTTGTTCAGCTACAACTGCAGGTTCTTCTGCATAATCAGGCTGATAAACATCAAACTTGTTCTGATGTTGCCTCGCATCCTAAATGATGCAGTCAGAAGCCAGAAAGGAGGCAAACGATATCCAGAAAAATCGGGGGGAGAAAAGAATCACATTGTCGGGTCAGGCAGAAGCTGCCCAGAGGCTTTGGGCTTGGTGTACTCTGCACACCCAGAATATCTCTGTCACCGTCTGGCATCACACACTGGCACTAAGGTAGCAGCAAACTCTTAATTTCTCCTGGAGAACCATCTACACACATTGACAGTGCTACAGAGAGGGCAGGAGGGCAATTACAAACTTCCCGCTCAACAAGAAAGAGGTCAAATTTCTGCTGGGTGCAGCTTTTTGGAGAAAAACGTAACTCCACAAACCAGACTTCACCTGGAAATACATTTTTGTTATCTCCAAAAAATGACGACTGCTTCCCGCTCCAGTTAAACATTATTTTTAGTGTGCCTCTGCTGTTGCAGAGGTCAGAGCTGAGCTCTGAACGAGAAAGAAAACCTGAAACATCCTTTGGAAAGCTGTTGATACAGCATCTGTCACCCTGGAATTTAAGAGAAACCGTGCAGGTTTGCAGAAGTAACGTTTTGACACGTGTGTAATTTGAGACAAGGACCCACAGTTTAGGCACAATCTGACTGCGCTGAATTATTCAACCTTTGTGATTAGCACTGAACAGCAGATGAAGAAATAATCAATTGTTTAACCAATGTTTAATGTGTTCATAATGTTTAAGTGCTCATGTTTAATCAATTATTACTGCACAAAATGACTGAACTCAGGGACTGAACTGCTGCCACGTCTGTTTTACAATGCTTTCGCTCATCGGACTTCGGTGGAGTGGGAAGGGAGGAAGGACAAGCTGAAAGGGTTGCAGAGGGGGAGTATGGAGTCAGGTTTGCTAAGCACAGTAAAGCAATATCAACACAGATCCTCAACTGAAAAGCTTGCAAGCAGGTCCTTTTAGCCACACAGGAAGCCAGCAAAGTGAGTCAACGCCCACAAGGACCAAAGATCTGCCCATATTATTTTAAAGGAGAATTAATGCAGCAGGTCTCAGACAGAGCAATAAGCTGCATCGGCATCTTTTTTTTCCCCAATCAGTGATTGATATCAATATTGCCTGCTAAAAAATAACCGATTCCCATGGAAATCAATGGGAAATTCATACCAACTTAAACAGGAGGTGACTTTCGCTCCCCCACCTTCTGCTCCACGTTCACTGCCCTTCCTCAGCACTCTCTAACAGGGGGCAGGTTGTCTCCATTGTCCCCACCAGCCTGGCTATTGCCCACTCGCCGCTGGAGGCTCGGCCACAGACAGTGGGGTCTGGGTGGAGAATACAGACCCCGAGGAAAACCAAAAATGCAGGTGCAGCCTCCTGTGAAGCACTCCAGCAGATCAATCAACCCAGAGACTCCTTCAGTGCAGGTATAATCAAGACTATTTTTCCATTGTCATAGAACGATTAATCTACATACCACTAACAAACAAATTCTGCCTTAGATATGAGCAAATGTACGTACAACACGCATGCAAGCTCATGGCGTACACTACATGAGTGTACCCACTTGTACGTTGTGCCCACGTAATATTGCTGATAGACATTTATAGCTGTGCCTATACCAGAGCTAGGTCAGCTCGGGAATTAAATAGCTACATTTGAAGGTATTCCTAAACCAACATCAGCCAACACAAAGTTAAGCAGAGAGAAAGCAAAGGGAAAATAAATAAAATAATGCATCACATATTGCCCCAGTGAAAAAATTTCCCAGCCTTTTTATGGTTTCACAAACACTTCTCGTTTCCCTCATGTACCTACAGTTCCACACAAAGTCTTTAATACAGCAGAAGCTAAAAAGGTAGTGGGCCAATTTAATTTACAGGTGCATTGAGGAGATATTAAAATTACACCTAGATGAGCTATTTCAGGCAAGTTTTAGAGACTCGGGAAGTTTCTACCTCATTTCTCTCTGTATTTAAGGCTTCTGCTGTGAGTTTCACAGAAATAAGGAAGTTTACCCCCAGAACTACGACTAACTGAAAAGATCAAACGTAAATGTCTTACAGGAATTAATGTAATACATCAGTTGTGATTCTCCACTGGAAGCATATCTGTCTTGGCTCGTACCAAATATACATCCTTATCCACTTTGTACAATGTGTGTATTGATAGAAAAGCAACAGAACAAAGTGATTAAGGAGAACAGCATGTCTAAATTTTCCAAAGAACAAAATAAATACCTGCACTTGTAGAAATGAACTACATATTTTAACAAAATGGGAAAAAACTACCGTATTGAGTTGATCAAAACTTTTTGGTCATGAAAATTTCCTGTTGATAAACATGACGTGATTGCAAAGATTTTCCAGGAGGAGAAGGTACATTGGATAATTCTCTGCTTTTCCACACAGAAAATTCTACTTAGAAAAGTTTTTAAATGCAAATTAAAATCAGCCTTTCGAAAGTAAATTGCTTTCTTTTTAAATAGAAAATGTCATTTCAAGTTAAAATACAGGAACTTATGTGTTTTCAAGTCAACCCTTCTTTTTCCTGCCTCAAAAACCAAAACGTATTTGTTCCTCAATATTTTTGTTAAGAGAGTAAACCTTGAAACCCTTTTAAGGTCTTAATGCTATTTATGCACATAGAAAGCAAGCTCTGGAAGAACTTGAATGGAAACTCAAGCATTAAATACTAACATTTCAAGGTATGCCTAGCAGAAAAGTTCAACATATATATATAAAACCAGATCAACACAGAATGGTCCTAGCATAGCAGTCCTTACACAGGCAAAGCCCAGAATCAATTTAAGTTTATTTTTATAGGGTGAAATTTATAATATGGCCAGACTCAGTATTTATTTCCTCAAGGCTTCACAGACAAAGTGTTGTTCTTTTGATAGCCTATCCCACATATTTATTAAAATAGATATAACACAGTGAAAGGAAAACATAAAGCTGACAGAGGATCATTTTTAGTTTCAGGGATAGTTTATACTCCATCTCTTAGAACTTCAATTTATGGCTTTCCTTAATGGAGCCTTTCAGGGTTGATTTTAATGTGTTAAGTGGAAATTTCACTAGTTTGTTACTGCAATGTTTTCTTTATGACTTGCCCTCATACATCACTTAGGCCTGGCTTATTTATACAGATAAATGTCCACTGAATGGACTGGGAACGTCTTAAAACTAGATTCTTTCACTTGCATGCTTCCTGAATTTTCCTTTATTGCCTTTTTGGCTGGACACTTCTCCAGCGTTCCACAAACACGAAGAAGAATGATGTTACTATAAGGTTTTTTTACCTTTTTTTAAGGCAGGAATACAGATTTCCTCCCCAGGGCTTGACAAGAGCCATGTCTACAAACATCCTTGCATCAGCTGGCAAGCCAACCGCTACCCCTGCAAAGAAGAGGGCAGCAAAAGCCGTGAGAGCAACAGTGGCTTCAAGCAGATTAGCTGTGGCATCTCTGGCACCTCGAGGTTTCTTTGCAGGTTTAAGCATTGACTTTGTTTCTTCCCACCGTTGTGCTCAGGACTTCCTCAGCTGTTTGAAGAATTTGAGCTATGTTAACCCTTTGACCAACCAGTGTCTAAAATCTGGATGGGTTTAGTGTAGGCAAAGCGCAGTATTAACACCTGGAGCTCTTCATGAAGAGCCTGCTGTTATCATCAGTCATTCCAGCTTGAAGCTGGCTCCCCTTCTCTTGCAGCAAGCACATTCTCTTGACTGGATTCGACAGAGCTCACAACCAGCTACATCCCCTCCTCTGGAAGAGGCTTGCCAGGGGTGCAATACCTAAAGCCTCTCTGTGCGGTGATGAGCCAGGACAGCCCACCACACTGCTCTCGGTGGGGAAAAAGCAAGTGGGTAACAAGGCCATCAGTTCAGCCTCTCCAGACCTGGCAGAGCCCCAGCAGCCTTAAGTTAGTACAACCATGTTGGCCTCAAGCACATTTGAAGGTCAAGCCCCAAACAAGGAAAGTCTGTTGATGGGGCTGTTCATTACACAAGTGTATATATAAATACATCTTACAGTGTGTGTCTCAGTGCCTAGGTATGTCTTTATACAGAAGGCAATCTTACAGGAATCCTGCTGGTTCTCGGGAGACACCCCTGCATCCCAGCCACGCATCAGTGACGGAGGAGGCTGGGTACCAGGAGAGTTCGCCACTGCATGAGGCAAGACAAATAAGTCAAAAGGATAATGTGTTTTCTTGGGAAACAATAGTAATTTGAAAGCCTTTTTTTCTGTCCACAGCACCCTTTCCTCCTCCCCCCTCAAAAAACCCCCACATCAGCTAAAAGAAAAAACCTGCAAAGACTTCAAGCAGCAAGTACTGAAGGCAAATCCTGCCCACTTCATTCCTGGAAAATACTCCTGAACATCCAATAATTAAATCCCTTCTTTGGCTTCATGTAAACAAGCGACAGATCCTGCTGGCTCCTGCCCGACAAAAGTAAGACCAACAGGAAGCTGCTTGCTACGAGGGAAATCACGTCTGCCACTGCTGTCCTGCCAGCCCCACTACCAGCTTAATCCTCCCAGGCTGCTTCACAGAGACTAAAGCCCAAACTGCAGGATAAACAGATAAACTCTCACTGTCTGAGTTAAAACTATTAGCTAAAAGCAGCCTGATAAGCTACATGCTGGATATCACTAAACCTCTCCAGCATCTTCACCTTCACAGAGCTGCCTCTTGCTCCCCTTGCAGAATCAGAGCCATTGGCAGTTAAAACACATGTGTTAGTATAGTAAATCATCCTGGAAATGGCTATTATTGAAATAACTCAGACAAGAGTGGAAATACGTTATTTCCACGGTATAGCTTTCAATATTCTCTCATAACTACTTGATTATGTTAAAAGCCAAAATAGGTATTGCACCAGCAGAATATGCCTATGGCAAATCGAACATAAAGCTTAACTAATGGCCCTATTTCCCTGAAAGGGCACATGGGGCTGATAAATAGTCCCATGAGGTCATGTTATCTGTTGGAGTAAATTAGTTAAATTGTGCCTTCTTTGCCAGAAGAGAATTTATATTCTGATACTGTCTTAAAAAAAAAAAAAAAGCTTTTAAATTTTATTTTTGTGTTGTTATATGTCTCTAACATTCAGATACTATGAAAATGGATATTGTTTCTCAGATACTTACACCATATCAGGAATTGACTATTTTTAGCATGCCATTAAAGTGAACAGAAGTTATTCACACAGATGTACACACACACAAGTTACTCACCTGTGTGCTGCTTGAAGCAGGCTCACTGCTCAAGTACATGTCATCTTTAGAGAGAAACACCCCTCAGTAGTGAGAAATAAACATGGCCACAGCCTTAGTTTCCATGACTTTTAGAGCCGTGCCAACAAGCACAACTTCCAACAGTTCAGCAAAAAGCTGCACAACACTTTTAAGAGTATGCTGTATGTTAATAATTTCTAATCAGAGACAGTTTCTCCACATCTACTGCTCTGGCTCATTTCCTTACAATTAAGAACTCCATTTTACCTAATTGCTAAAACACAGATGTGCTGTATTTGGCAGTGACCTACTCTGTCATGCCCTTGGTAAACACACAGTGAAAGCCATAACCAGTTCAGTAGTTCAAGTTCTAGACAGAGAAAATTAAAGCCAGACCATAACAGAAGTGTACAGTAGCAGCAGTTGGAAATTCAAGTCTGCCAAAGAGTCATGCAGAAATTACATCTCTTAATTTAATTTGTGTGAAGGAACAAACCTAACCCAGCAGCAAGGCAGTATCTAGCGGCGAGGTGAAGCAATCTGAAGAACTATACACAGCTTATTTAACTTTTTGTAAGCAGGTTTGTTAACTTATGTTCTGGAGAAAAGTACATTTTGATAGATAAGTGGATGATGGAGAAACCAATTTTGTCTTTTCTCAGCTTCCCTACAAGCAGAGTTAGGTAAAAAACTTTTGTGTCCTAGTTCATTACTCAGTGCTGCTGGGCTCTGAGACATTGCAAGATGCTGGGTGCCATAATTTCAATTAATCTGTTCTCTTCCAGAAGTGCAAGGCCCATAAGGTAGGGCCATTAGACATCTTTCAAAGCATGAAGACCAAGCCTCACAGAGCAGCTTTCTTGGTCCTGCAAAACAGCAGCCAACAGACATTTATTTAAAAGTATGAAAGAGACTCATAACACACTTTCCAACACGTAGCATGAGTGAAATGTAGCACTCCACACTTTCTACACACCTTATAGTTTCTCACAAACTTCTCTAGCCCAAATCAGCTATGCCTCACCTTGAACATCTTCTAACTCCCTCCTCGCAGTGACGCTCCTCAAGGCATGTACCAAATGCTGCCCTGATGTTCCTTCCCATCTCTACAACGAGCTTCATGCCCATACCAAAACAGACTATTTATTCCTGCTATTCAGAGCCCTAGCTCTTTCCCAATCCACCACTACAGTACGATGCTCTCCCTGATTGCTTTAAGTACAGATGTCCTGGCAAAGACCCTTAGCACAGACACAGCTTATGCTGACAGCAGTATTTTTCTCTGCTCGATATAGTTTAAGGTTTGGAGAGGTGACCAGCTGAGCCAAGCGAAGCTCACCTCACCTCACCCCAACCGCACAAGTGAGACCAATGGGGCGCCAGGTGCGGGTAGGAGAGATGAATCTCACTGACCTCCACCCACCATGTCAAGGCCAGCAAAACTGTGTTACACAAGCTACTCACAAACCCTACATGCTGTACAGTTAAAAGATTTTTGCATGATACAGTAACTCACTGCTACCATCCCTTCTTCACCAGCTACTGCCTGAAGAATTTTTTTTGAACTTGGAAAGCCAGAGTCTCCCGCGCACTGCTGGGACAACTTTGTTCTCAACATATTTTTGTTCATTTACATATGTTATTGCTCTCTTGAACTACTGTTTCCTCCAATTTTCCTTTTTCTGAAGTAGCTGTACCAATTTTAACAAGTAGCCATGGCAACATAATCTTGCAGAATAAAGTACAAAATAATCCTATGATCAGAAATCTAAATAAGAAAAATGGAATGGAAATAATGTGTTCTTAAAGCCTGGAAGTGACCACTGGAACAGATTAAAAATAGCTATGGTAAACTCTCCAACACTTACGAACTCTGAATGCACAAAAATGGACATTAAAGTGAAACTTACAGATAAATTACTATCAGGAGAAGATCCACACTATGTGTTATGAAAACAGTGAGATTAAGTAAGTTAAAAAGCAAAACAAACAAAAATAACAACAACAAAACCCATGAGCAAACAAATAAAAAAACACAAAAAACCCCAAACAAAACCCAAAACAATCTATACCTGAAACCATCAGCCTGCTGGGATCAGCACTTGTTATCCCACTGCAAAGCACACTGCGAACTGCCACAGGAGGAGCCTTGACTAGGCTGTCCCAAATCCAAACCCTGGTTTGAACCACCGAGGCTCCTCACCAGCTCCCTCGGGATGGAAGCACAGAAGCGTTTCAGACCCAATCCCAGTGGGGACAGGGACAGGACAGGAATGGGACAGGGACATGCCAGTGTCATTTGTGATCACCTGCGTGATAATGCCTCCCTGGGAAGGCGGTGAAAAGGCACCTGCCATGGCAAAATAAATAAACAAATACTGGTTTGTTATAGCAAAAGCCTTCAGGTTTCAATTTCACTCTGTCTAATGGCTTAAAGATTCTTCAAAGAGTTATACCAAGTTTTCAATTTAATTTTCCACAGAGGAATTACTGCTGGGTTTTTTAAAAAAATGCTTTTTTTTTCTAATGATATTTAGTATGTAGTCTCTGTATGTGCAATTGAATCCAAGATCCTTAGACATATTTAATCTTCTAAGCACCCTTAAGGAGATGATACTAAGTTCTAGAGGAGAATAATTTCTGAGGTGGGGGGTGAGGGAGAAACGTGCACTTGGTCCAGAAAAATCCAGGAATGTGTTGCCCACAACTGCCTTATTTTCTTTACAGTAACTGAGAAAGAGGACTTGCACCAGATTTACTGCAAAGAGGATGTACTGATTCTTATCTGTGAAAGGTGATACAGACTGTCTGGGCTGCTAAATTAGCCTGTAATCTAATCTAATCATTGAAAGACACATAAAGTGTTCCCACTCAAGCTTTGCCATCAGCCGAAGGCAGCTGAAACAATCAAAACTGAGATTCTCAGGGACTGCTTAGACTTGGTGTTCTTGAGAATAAGATTACCTGCTCCTTTCCCTTTCAATTTCACTTTCAAACTGATGTGTGCCAAGGGCAGCTATACAGGCTATGAAATCTGGTATAGCCTCTAAGTACAAAGCATTTCCTTAACTGCATACTTGCTGGCACAGAAAGAAAACAAAAAAGTTAAGTGTTTTCTCCACACGTTTACTGGAAGTGTAAGGAATAACTATGCATACAATTTGCAATCACTGAGATTTACAGCTCTGACTGTAATAAGTAGTTATGTCACATAGGCACTTATTAAGTGCCCTGTGCCTCATTATTCCCCTATACTTGCAAGGGACACACTTTCTTGGATAAATAATATGTATTGCTAACCCCCAGAATCTCTTATTGTTGGTATTTACTGAAAAAAAAACACATAGCTTGAAAGAAAACATAGATAAGATAGAAAAATACAGCCAACAAGTAGCCCATGCCTATTTTGCAGTATTTCAACATGTAATTCACAGAGGCAGAATCACTTCGCTTCATCCAAAGAGGATTTTAAAAAGGTAGGAAGCTAAAAAAATATCCTGCAGCCAACAAGCAGAAAGTACACTAACGTGTTTTGTTTTGTTTTTTTCTCTCCACATCCAAATACAGCCTCATGCAGAGGGGTCCTGCCTGACACGATGCAGGCTACTTCAATTTTTCGTTTTTTCACCGAACACATAGAGAATACAAGTAAAGCACAACCAGCTCGGCTACAGATCACAACTGCTCTCATCTAGGATGCTTTGATAGAAACAAATGCCTTTTGTGTCTTGAGAGTCACTCGAATATAATGTGCTTCGCACAGCACAAGAGGGGCTGCTTGATTTTCCAAAGTGCTTATTTAAGAAGACTCAATTTAACAGAACTGCAGGGAAATTATATGTACAAACAAGAGCTGTCATGATAATTTTAGCTGCCTTCCACACCTGCAAATACGCACTGTACAAGGAAGCTGTCTCATCTCTCACACAAGGAAATTCTTTGCGCTCCTGAACACTGATGAGAAACTCCATCCTGATGTACTGAACACCTGAGAAGCCACCCAGGGCTGACAAGCCCAACACCAGTGCTTCCCTTGTCCCTCCTCACTGGCTGCTTTGTTCCCCTGCACCCATGCCCAACCTGGGACAGAAAACTCACACGAAATTTAAACCCTGCATGCAGAAGAGGTCCATCCCTGCAGATGAGGAGAGATCAGGATTACTTAGAGCTCAAGTCCTTCCTTGCCATAACTTCCTTCTCCTCGTGGGCATTCTTACAGCTTCTCCTACGGCAGTGTCATCTGCTGCCTTATTCCCTTTCCATTTGTCAAATTCTACCTGCTTTCAAGGCACGCTGGCCAGCCCCACAGATCAGACCTGTAGAATGGAATGGATTTCTACAACTTTAGCTTAGCAGCTGGACTATACAAGTGAGGACTGTGACAGAATGATGTCCTTCAGGGTGCAAAATGAGGGGAAAGAACAACCCAAGATTCCTATTAAATTTGTAGGACTTCTCAGTCCACTGAGCTCTGTAGTTGTGCCACCCCATGCCAGCACAGCTACTGCAGCTTTGCCACCCCTCACCCTTCAGCAAATAATTTCTGTTTCTACCAGCTCAGGAGATGATGATCAATGCAGCAAAAGGGGCAAGTGTTAAAAGGAAGCATTGCCCCATCCCTTCCTCTCTTCACAGACCTTCCTCCTCCCTCCACCCACTCCAGTGCCAGCCCTGCTGCCCACACATGGTGCAGAGGGCTGGGGAGAGATTTTCTGCTCCCTTCCTCCCCACACTGGAATGCAGTAGAGACTACAGTTCAGTGCTGAGCTGGTAAATGCCTCATTTCACTGAGCAAGCACTTTCAGGAAGGACACTGTCTAATGGGTGGGCTCCAGCACTCTGATGTTGGGTGTATTGAGCCATACTGACCACATCTTCACTGCTGATAACCTCTGGGAAATACTCAACTGTAAGGCCCTTTCCAGGAACGCACAACGTGTTGGGCAATACCCAGAGCCCTGTCGCACCGTTAAATGTGCCCCTCGTGCTTCACACCTCGCTGTGTCTTTGAACTTCGGCTTTCCCAGTCTGCAAGTCACAAGTCTCAGAATCGCCCTGAAAATGTCAATGTTACATTTTGACCCTGGAAACACGTGCTGGCATTGCTTTGTTAACTGGAGAAAGATCCTAGAAAGGAGCTACACACGGGTCTTGCCCTGCCCCAGCACAGGCTGCTCTTTGCAATACAGAACTCTCTAAGAAGTCAGGAAATGGCAAATTCCTATTGTCTAGAAGGAAAGGAAAATCAAGGCTCTCCTATACTTTAAAGGGAAAAAAAAACCTTTTGGATTTTCCTTCCTTTAGTAATAAAAAGACCATTTTAGAATGTGCTACTGAAGAGAGTGCTTCAAAGTGGGAAATTGAATTGCAGTGGATTGTTTTAAGCTGCCTGTTTATACAAGCCGTTCACGTAAAGAGGTTCCCTGCTGAAACCAGTAGTGCCTCCCCGGGCAATGCTGCGGCCAACCCTCATTTTGGTTACTCCGCTGAAATAGGCACGACAAAATACTGAGTTCAGTGTCAGAATATTTTAACTCTACATAGAGGTGACTACTGAAATATGGTTTTGATTTACAAATTACAAAGTCGGTTGCAGAAACAACCACCAAAGCACATCCGCCTTCACGGAGCAAAGAAATGCAAGAAAATAGCTGTGACAATGGAAGGAGTGGAGAGGAGGAACATGCTAAAAGTTGACACTGAAACAGCATCTTTGCTTCTACTGGGAAGAAAACTGAGTTTTTTTAAGACTCGTACAGCAGCAGTGTGTTCAGGTGCTGTTACTGCAGGCACTACACAGAGACACTGCTGCAGCACTATATACATTACTCATTAGATCACACCAAAGGTCAGCCGCTGCCTGGCCTGCACCCCAGGAAGCCTTTAAACTGCATAAAGAAACCAGTGACAAAATCTAGATGCAACAGCCTCATGTCAGACCTCACAGAGAAGTTTATAATAAGACTTCAAAGGTATCTTCGCAAGCAGTTGTTCTGCAGTGAGGGAGGACGAGCCGCGCTTTGGTCCCGCGAGCAGCATGAGGCACAGGGAGGGGAGACACAAATTGCCCTCAGCTTCTTAAATCCTCACAGGGCACTAACTCCTTCGCAGTTTTGATTATCATGTGGACGACATCAAATAATTTCTCAGCATACACTGCTGCAAATGTCATTTTCTCATCTTCTTTCCCCTTCAAACTTTTTCTATAACTTTATGCCGTAGTTAGTTGTTCATGGTGGATCCTCAGCTGCACCTCCTAGCTGCCAGCAGCACCTCCTTTGCTCCTCAGAATAAGCAACGAAAGGCAGACGTGAAAAACTGTGCAGTACTGAAAGGGCTACAGGCACAGCAAGGTGGGAGAGCCTGTGGTTCGGAGGAAGGCGATGGCCCAGGGGAAGAAGGTGCAGCAGCATGCCTCAAATGCCACTGACCTCCGGTTAAATGAACTTCTGGGCAAACAAGTCATCACTTTATCAAACATGCACCAAGGGCATTTCTGAAGCTGTTCATTCTTTCAGGCGGAGCAAGTAAATTAGTCTTTGTGAGAAGACAAGGATTAAATGCCCGTTAATGCCTCTCTCCTCACGAACTCGCTGTCCTAGGGAACATGGCTCTGCTTCTGCTCACTCCCTCCCCAACATCCAACCTGTTCTGGGGGGCCACGCTGCTTCCATGCCTCCTACACGCACACCAATGTCTGCTCTTTACTCCCGGCTTCGTTTCTAAAGCCACTTCTTACAAACTGTTTCAGTCACCCTTGAGAAATGAGACAAAAGCCACTGCTTTGGAGGGATGGTTAATATGTCAGTGAGGCGCTGCCAGTTTCGTTCAAGCCTCTTTTTCCCCCTTTTCCCTAGGCGGGAGTGGTGGAGGGTGGCAAGGAAGAATTGGACAGCAGGAGGTTTCACACATTTCGAGTTGGCTCGGGAAAAGCTTCCCAAGTCCTTTACTTATGACCCGAGCGGGCTTCTTTACTCCTTTAACCCCTCTTCTCCCGGTGCCCAACTCCCCCCACCTTTCTTGTGCTGAAAAGCCGCGAACGTGTCCAGGCGGCAGATCCTGTAGATCCCTCGCCCCGGCGGGGCTCGGCCAGGCTCCCACCGTGAGCCCTCAGCCTGGGAGCCGCGGGGACGTGACGGGGCTGCGGGGCCACGGCGGCCGCGCACGGACGGGGCTGCGGCGGCACCGGCATCTGGCAGGAGGACGGAAAGTTCAAGCCCCGCTCCCCGGCAGCCCGATCGTGCCTTCCCGAGGCGCTCCGTCCTTAACGCATGCCGTCGGGAGTCCCGGCGTGGCTCGGGGTAGGGGGAATAAGCGCTGGTAAGACGCCCTGAGCAGCGGTACGAGAAACACGGGGGCACCTGTTCAAGCCCCCGGCTCGGCTCTGCCGCCTCATTGGCAAGCGAGCTGACGTGCCCCAAAGCCTCCCGCCCCGGGGTTGTGCTGGCGGCAGGGCTGCCCCGGTCCCCCGCCCCATCCCCCGGCCCCTACCTTCCAGCAGCACCTCCTTGCCGGCCCGCTTGAGCGCCTGCACCGCCTCGTCGTGGGTGGCATCCCGCAGGTCGGTGCCATTGACGGCCAGGATCGCATCGCCCACGTAGAGGGCCTGGGTCTGGTCGGCCGCCAGCCCTTTGAAGATCTTGCTGATGAGGATGGGCATCTTGTTCTCCTTGCCCCCCTTGATGCTGATGCCCAGCCCGCCCATCTCCTGCTTCAGCACCTTCACGCAGCGTTTCTTGTTGGAAACGGCCTCGGGCACCTGCTCGGGGGGGTCGGTGAAGGCGGTGCGCACCGCCGCCGCTCCCCCACCGCCCTCGGCCCCGCGGCATGCCACCCCATCGCCTCCCAGGCCATTATGGGCCGCACCGTCGGGGCGCTCCTCGCCGCTCAGCACCAGCGCCTCGCCGCCCAAGTTGGCCAGCACTTTGTGCCAGCGCTCCCGCACCAAAACTTCCAGCCAGCCGCTCCGCTGCGCCCGGCCGCCCCCGCCGCCCGCCGCCGCTACCGCCATCTTAGCAGCATGCTGGAAGCGCTGAGTGACGGCACCCCCGGCACGGCGCGGCGGCACCGGACTTCAGCCGGGGGGGCGGGGGAGCTCCCGGCGCGGCGGGGTGGGGCGAGGAGCCGCNCGTGTGGCCGGGGCCGTCCCGCCCCTCCCACGGACACACGGCGGGGACGCGTCCTCGCTGAGCCCCGGCTCTCTTCGAGCCCGGGGTGTGATGGCACTTTAGCGCGGGAGGGACCCGCTGGGAGCGGCGGTCCAGCCCTCGGCAGCTGCCGTCTGCGCTGCCGGGGTGTAGCAGGGACGTGAAGGGAACCAGCGGCAGAGAAGCGTCAACGGAAAACGCAACTTCGCTCTTCCCAGGGAGCTTTCTATAAAGTGGTTCAGAACGAATAGGTGGCACAAAGGTAGTTAAATTTCAACTGCACGAAAGTAGAATCCAAGTTGTTTGACGGCTTTGTGGCATGAAGGTGGTGATTGTCGCAGATACTTTTGCACGTTTTGAAACTGTTTTCTTTGCCCCTTTGGATTACAAATTTTTAAGACCCATGGAGGCCACATTGCCCGTTTTGTGTTTTTTTCGCTGCTCGCTTTCCTCCTAGAAAACAGTTTGGTGCCTGATGAGGGGCTCAGGGCTCCAGCACCAGAGAGGACAAAGCTTTCATATGGCCAGTTTGGAGATGCTACCAGTGGGTCTGATGGTGCTGCACCACAGCAATGTAACTCTACAGACACCAAACACCTCCTGGACTGCCTTTGTTTCTGCTCCTTGCAGAACAGCTCTAGCTCCTTCCTAAGCTGGGCCTAAGTTCAGGACTGTTTTGTATACGTGGGAGCAACACTTTGGGAAGGTTTGAGTGGCCACTGAGGTTATTAGTTCAGTTCATTTCAGCTACATGAATCATGTGGGTGCCTAAATACATCATCTTGCTCCTCTCTGAAACAATGCCATTCATTTCTGACACCAGGGTTTTGCTCCCAGGTCCACACAAGTGCCCCAGGTTAATGTGGGCTGGGCAACTTGGGACTCACCTCCTCAGCGTAGGTGGGACCTACATATGGGATTAGCCCTGAACAACCTTGGCTTGGTTTACTAGGGTGTCTCAGATCACACAGCTCACACAGAGCTATGCAAAACACATCCCCTTCACCCCAAAGGTGGCAGAAGGAGGCCTCAACCCTCCTCCATCCGCAGCCTCATCCAGGCTGCACACGGGTCCCTTCTCCCTGGGAGGAATGCAGCCCTGTGCCTAGGGAGAGCAGGAACCCACAGGTGATGGGTTATTCAAGGATAACGGATGGGCGGAGAGAAAGCAGGCTGAAGAGAGGTCTCATCATTTCTCATGTTAATTAATGCAAGGTGAAAAGCTATAATTAAGTTTTCAGGGCTGTGAATCCAGAGTGAAAAGAAGCATGTCCTGCTAAACCTGAACAAGGCACCTGAGCCCTAGACAGGACAAGGCTGTAACATGCTTTTCTCCAATATTTCTCACTGAATAATTTAGCTAGCTCACATACAACACCTTGGATGTTCAGGTTTGGCTTTTTTTTTTTTTTTTTTTTTTTTTNTTTTTTTTTTTTTGTTAAACCCATTCCTAGTTGCCAGGCATAGTGAATGAGTGTGCTTGTTCAGTTCCAGCAGCTTCAGTTAGGTGAGAGAAGGATGGGGAAGAAAGGACAGGCATGCAAAAATCAGATGCTGCAATGCTGGCTGTTGTAGCACTCACAGTGCTCTGAGCCCAAGTGACCAGGCCAAGTTATAAAACCAGGCATCTCTCTTTCCCAAGGGATCAGTTCTTAGCAACTATTTTTTATTTTTAATTCATGAATTAGTGAAGAATCGGTGCTGCTGCTAATAGAAGTACGTCTCTAAGTATTTTTTAAAGTAATTTCAGAAAATTTACAGGAAAAAAGTATTCTGATGTTTTTCTGTCCTGTTGTGAAAAGGTAATAGAGGAAGGAAAGGAGATGTTCAGCACCTGATACTTCTCCTTCGGCACACTGTGTGCTTGGCTGTGTTTACTGAGTGTGTCTGGTTCTCCAGTGGGGTTCCCATGGAACTGCCTTGTATAGACAATTGCACTGTGTGTATTCAAGAGCTGTGCTTGTTCCAGCTATTTTTCTTTCCTATTCCAGCAGAGGTAAATAATAAAATTTCCCAGGGCCAGCATCTGAGATATTGGTCCCTAGCAGGAAAAAGTCCTTATATCAGTCTTCATCGCCTCCTCCTCCCCACCTTGGAACTGTAAGAAAACAGGTAACATTTTAGTCTTGAAAATAAAAATAAAATAGTGTAAGAAATGCTAAGGCAGAGGCCCAAGGCAAACAGTCTCCCCAGATTGTCTCCCTGCTCGGACACAGTGTGATTGATACCTGACGACTGAGCTTCCCTGTCGTAGGAGTGCTGGCTCATATTTCTATTTGTGTACCCTGAGTCTTTGCGTACCCGAAGAGTAACTTCTGGCTGCCGAACTAAGGGTGAGAAAGAATAATGGTGAGAAAGAAGAGGTGCCTTGAGACTTCTCCACTGCTACCCCTGCCAATGCTACCATCTGCAAACCTGCCTCGGTTCTGCTAATCACATCTGCAAGGGTAGTTTCTGCAATACAGGTTTGTGTAGCAGGAGCAGGAACAGAAGATAAAAATGAGCATTTAATCGGATGAACAACTATTGAATGCTCAGGTTTCACAGAATCACAGAATGTTAGGGATTGGAAGGGACCTCAAAAGATCATCCAGTCCAATACTCCTGCCGGAGCAGGAACACCCAGATGAGGTTACACAGGAAGGTGTCCAGGCGGGTTTTGAATGTCTCCAGAGAAGGAGACTCCACAACCTCCCTGGGCAGCCTGTTCCAGTGCTCCGCCACCCTCACTGAGAAGAAGTTTATTCTCATATTTAAGTGGAACCTCTTGTGTTCCAGCTTGAACCCATTACCCCTTGTCTTACTGTTTGTTGTCACTAAGAAGAGCCTGGCTCCATCCTCGTGACACTCACCCTTTATATATTTATAAACATTAACGAGGTCACCTCTCAGTCTCCTCCAAACTAAAGAGACTCTGTTTGCAACAGAGAAAACTGCTACTCCAAAGTCAGTTGCTGGTCCCTAGTGGTTTCCTGTGCATGGCAGAGTGCAAACTCCTACTTGCAGCTACAAACTTCTCCTGATAGTAATATTTCTGACATAAACTGTAAATACCCACACTGCAATTGCAGCGTTCAGCATGACTGTGAGGAAGGCAGGATGTGCAGTAGGATGGGCAGAGCACTTCTAAGCTCCTGTCTCTAGTACCTAGAAAAGCTTCCAGTGCAGACAAAGCTTAGCAAAAGTCTCTCTTCGTCACTTGCCCTATTGAAAGGAAATGGTCTGCTATGAAAAGCGGACCCTTTCAAACAACTCAAACAATCATCTTTTACCCTTTTTATTTTAGCAGCATGTAAAAGCCTGGACTAGATTAGGGCCCCTTTCACTGGTGTGGTGTAAACAAATTGTTAGGAGAGATAAAGCTAATAGCTGCTGTTGAATAGGTCTTTGATCTGTAGGGGACTGTGGGCTCAGTTAAAGCCAAGTGGCTAAATGGAAGAAGCAATTCAGTGAACTGGAAGAGGTGATGGGACTGGAAAGCACAGACACTGCCTCCTGAGACAAGGAGCACCAAAGCAGATCCAGGTCAGAAATGCAGGAGGGATGTGTGAGGAGCTGCCTGGATGCCCAAGCAAGGGGAAGGGGTTTGTGGTCTGTGTGCGCATGTGAGAACAGAAATACAGGAAAAGCAATGCAGGAGGGTTTGTGAGGGTGATGCTGAAGAGGTTCTTCAGGCTCAGCTTTACTAGAGGGGCTACTGTAGACATTCAGGACACCACCTGCTCTTGGATTTTTTTTTCTCCTGTTTTCAGGCAAAGGAGTCAGCGTTCAGGTCCTATGTAAATAAACTGGCCTCCTGACAGCAAAAACATCGCGAGGCCACATATGCAAGCTCACCACTCAGCAGTGCAGGGAACACAGCTCCCATCCCCATCCTGTTTCCAGGAGGAAAAGGTAAGGACACAAGAGAGTCTTTCTCTAGCTGCGGCTTCTTTATGACTGTCTGTGCTATTCTAAGGCAGAGATATATGTTTTGAAGGCCTTTTGGGAGACATCTGGACCCTTCTAGTGCTTTTGTTCTTACTTTTTGCATTGTCAGTGTAGCAGTGATAGCTCAAAGCCAGCCCATCTGAAATTCCTTTGAATTGGAAACAGGGCTGTGATCCTTGAACATGTTTCAGATGACGTAGGTTACACAAAATCAGGTCTGGATAATGACGTTCCCATCTTGTTACCCTGACACCGACCAGCTCAGCAGACGGATCTAGACAGGAAGGAAATCCAGCGTCGGAAGGCCAGTGCTGGAAACCCGACAAGTAATGTGAGAGCTGGAAGGGAGTCCAGTTCCTCCAGTAATCTCAAACATTGCAGCAGCCAAGTTTAAGTAAGTCTGTCTGAGGAATATGTCTCAACTAACCCTACTCACTCCCCCGTGGCTGCCCCTCCTACGTCTACGTGTGCCGGGATGCAGCAGGGCAGGCTCCAGCCCTGGTGCAGATGCCCCTGTTGCATGGTGGTGGGACCTCTCACTCGAGTGGTGTCACGCACTGCAAAAAGGCATTGCTGGTGTGGGACCGGCAGCCTGCCTAATCCCCCCAAGCAATCCACCCCTTCCTCAGCGTTGGCCTCGAAGTCAGCATTCAGCAATCATTACTCATTGGCACTGGTGGGGTTACGAAGATGTCGAGAGCACCCAAAGATTTTTATAATTCGGAGGTTGCATTATGGCTTATTTTTAAAACTATGAAAGCGTTGTTTTTCTTTTCCTAGTTTGAAGCTATCCAGGTTTTTACACACATCACGCCATTTAAAAATAAAATTAATGCATAGCTTTTTGCCAGCAAACGCTTTATGCATTCAGTTTTTCAAAGGAGAAACCTACTTGTGTGTGCATGAAAGAAGTATGTGTGTGAAACCTGTGTGTGCAGAGTCGCACGTTAGCTAGGCAAACTGAGAAAATGTCCCCACAGCTGGGGAGTTATGGGCCAGGCTGCAAATGAACATTTCCCTTCTGCAAAGGCAACTCTGGCACAAGCGAAGGCAGAAGCGGGTGCCAGGAAGAATTCAGGTTTCTTGTGCGCACAGATCTAAGGCTAGTTCTTGCTACCATTAAAACAACTTTAAAATAGACAGGATCAAGCTTACAACGCTAGAAACTTTTGCCTTGGCTCCAAGCAATTTTATGAAGGAACTGAAACCAATAAACTCTGAAAATTAAGGTTCATACCTACAGTGTTGACACTATAGCAAAGTAGTTTTTCCTGTCTTGGTGCCCTGCACTTGCTCTGTGGATCTCTTTCAGTGCATTGGTTTCTTAACTTTTTCATTCCAAGTTACTCTGATTCTGTCACTTTGTAGTTTCTTGAATAGGATTTGTATCTCTTGCATACTGATCTCACCTCACTCTATACACTAAGACCAAGATGTTTAAAATGCCAAGATCGGAGGTTTACATTGCAATTAATTCATGAACATATAATAAATAATGAGGAAAAATTTGGTAGATCTCCAGATTTCGTCCAACACATTTCAGCCCTGATTTTCCTTTTCATGGGAAACAGGTTAATCTGTTTGGCTGTCAAAACACCCAAAGCATTTTTTACCATTTTGTTCCTTCCTGTTATTAATCTATTTTTTTAAATGCTGCAGGGTGTGATATGTCATATGTTAGAACCACATGGTTCTGACCCCATAGCCCATGTGCTTGACCTGCCAAATCCTGTGGGCTGCTGCAAGACTGACTTGAATGTGCCCTGCCTGTCACCCCACTCACACTATGGTGCCTGTGAAACACACTGTCCATGAGGTCTCCAGGGTTCTCCTGTCCTGGGATCTCCTGTGGTATCTGCTGCTCATCTCTCCCCAGAGATCTGTGCCTGCTGCCCCGCAGCAGGAGAGAGGCTGTGCTGCTGTGCAGGAGCCAGAAACATTCACTTCCTTTGTGCAAAGCAGTTCGACTAGAAAAGCTCGTTTGCTCCTTCTGTAGCCTTGAGCTCCTTCTGTAGCCTTGAGTTCCAGCTGTAGCCTGGCACAGGTGAACTAAGGTCATCTTTTCCCTTTCCATTCCACCTCCAGGGCCATAAATCAGCCTTTTAGAATGATGGGAAACAGAGGTGGTCTGCCAGGACAGAAGGGAAATGAAGAGAGGAGTTTGTAATTTGGAAACAGGCAATTTCTCCAAGACTGGTCCTGCAAAGTTGATGCTCAGGCTAAGATTTCAGTCCAAGTTTATCTCCCAAGAACAGCCCCCAGTCCAAGAAAATGAAGTGGTGTGGTAGTGCTGGTTCCCAGAGAAGAAGACCTCCCTAGGAGTCCTCCAGGACCTTAGCAAGATTCTCCTACCTACCCATCCTCATGGAAGCAGCAACTCTATACTCCAAGCAGGATGAGTGTCCTGATTCTCTGTGCTTCAGAAGTGCTATCCTTGCTCCGTTGTCGCTGTTGCAAGAGGGCAAAGCGGTCAGGCAGCCCCTCTGAGCTCTGCACTGTAGCAATGAACCAGCCACAAACCAGTAACTGGGATCTGGCTCCAACCCATCACATGGCAGAACCGCATCAGAGGGGAAGTGGTGGATTTCCCAAGAGACGCCTTGTACTGCACAATTCATGTGTGGACAGGCAGAAAACCTGCTCCACTGAGGAACAGGAGAGTGCAAAGCTGTCACTGAAATACTGGGAATAATAGGGTTCACCTTCAGGTCCTCTATAATATTATTATATTTTTGCATGTGTATGTGGCACTGCCATATTCTTTTTGTTTCAGTTTTGAGCTCCGCAGAGGCTCAGTTCCTCCTCTTGTTTCAGATGATATCTGTGCTAGTTTTCTTCTCACAGCATTGTAAATCAGCTGTAAGCCCAGGGAGGGCAATGGAAGACTGATCTCTGTGAGAAGAAAATCAGCTTCAGTGTATTTTTGTTTATTGGATATTTCTTGTGTGCTCTAGAAATAAGGCACAAAGTGCCTACAGTTAATTAAGATGGGAACTATCATGTTTGGGGGAATTACAACAATGTGCTTATTTGCCCAGATCAAATCATAAGGCAGGTCTAGGAGGGAAACATTGAGAGTATGTTCTTATTTTAGTGTAATCGGAGTTAGCTTTCCATGTGCCAGAATCACCTGAAGGAAAAGCAGGGCCAGACCCAAGCAAGCCAGGGAAGGTGTGTGAGGCAGGGTAGGAGTGGATCCTTACATACAACAGATCCATTCACCACTGAGGTTGTAAAAGGGATCTGCAGTTCTTTGTTAAATCAGAGATTTCTACTGGAAGAAAAAACACCATGTTTACAAATCACAGACAAAGTTGCTATAAATGCTATTTTGAAAAAACTATGAAGGTATTTGAGACTGAAATCTAAGTGACAGTGGTTATATGACATTAAAGCATTCTTTGTTAATCCCACATGTTGCGTGATGCATCCTGGGAGAGATATTTTAGCATCTTTTCCCATCTGCTTGGAAGATTGCTCAAGCAAATTTGCCAAGTGGAGTAGCTGTTGCTGATTTGTTGTTGTTTGGTCACTTTTTTGTGGTTTGGTTCTGTTATTTTTTCCTCCTTTATGTCAGTGCTTTCTTGTGTATGAGCTCTGGCCTGCAGGCTCTGAAAGCCACCATCCAACTGCATGGCCAAGGACAAATCCTTCTTTTGTGTCCTAGTTCCCTGTCCATTAATGGGCACAATAACACTGATTTTCTTTGTAAGGTACTTTGACTTTCTATTATGGAAACTATCGTATTAACTAGACAATGTCATTTCACGATATTCAGAGTGGAATTAAACAGTGGGAAAGTCACAGAGGATGCAGAAACCTCTAGATGTGGCCTCTTGCTCACCACCCAGCACTGCCAAACCACATCCCCATTAGCTTTTCCACACTGTGCATACTTTTGGTTAAGTGTTAAGGGAACAGGATGTCCTACCCTACCCCTATCCTATCCTATCCTATCCTATCCTATCCTATCCTATCCTATCCTATCCTATCCTATCCATGTACCCCTTGTTGCTGCCACTGTCACTGCTTCTGCCCAAAGGGTCTACCTAGATTTAAAGCTTTTAGTGCTAGGACCTTCCTAGTACATGACTAATACATGTAACATACAAAACAGATGTATTTTTATATATTTAATCCCACCCCCACCTCCAGAATTAAAAATCGTATTTAGCATGGAACATATCAAATAATTTTGTGGCAGGGTAGAATAGGCTGAATCTTTTTAAAAATTATGGTCATGGTGAAGGTGAAACTTCTGCATATTTGTAAAAGAAGTTAGGTCTTTTGCTAGGTGATAATTAGACTGTGCCGAAACACACTGTTAATGGAAAAAATTTTTTCAAAGATTGTGTGTGTTTTTGAAGTATTGTGTTTTTATTAGGTATTTATATAGTATAAGATGCAATTATGTTGTTAAAATGAAAGTAGTATTAGAAACTGCAAAACGTGTTTAACAACTGGTGGGACTGTCACCACAATTATTTAGCCAAGTACACTTCCTTTGAGAATCTAGTTCTGTCACATTTAATGAGACAAAACACATGGAGAAAGGGGTGATTTTAGCAGAATATGCCCCTTCATTCTGATGCAAATACAGAATAACACTTACTAGTTTTGAACTGAGACAAATAAGCATGAGCCTCTGAAATCCAGCACCAAGAACACACAGAAGGGTAGCTCTGGACTGCTTCCCAGTTGCCTACAGCAGTGTTTCTCATTTTTTTCTGGGTGGCAATCCATTACTAAAACATAAACACTAAAAGCATGATCTCTGTGCATTTACTATAAGAGTAAAAATGCATTCATGATACCAGTGATAAGCTTGTGTAATTGGAGTGTATGTTTGGCCAGAGAATACTAAATTCCTGAAGATAATGCTGTTTTGAGCCTATGGGAATGAGGTGGGTTTTTTTGATCCAGACTCTTTAATGTTGTTTTAGGGCTGGGATAGGATAAAAGTAAGGAAGTGTGACTGGGAGCAGTCTGGCAAAACAACTCCAGCTCCACGAAGGGGCCCATGTGGTGCTTGGTACCACCGATGTGGGGCAGTGGAAGGTGAATCCTGGAGCAGAGTGTAAGGATCTCAAGAAGGTCTTGCGTGGGGCCTGTGGCAGATGCACTCTCTTCCCCCACCAAGAGCAATAGAAACTTCTAGGGTGATGGGCCACTGTGGTAACTTATATGCCCCTTGGTCAGCAGACAGGGCCTTTGACCAGTGAGATGCCTTGGTTGAGAGAAGTTTCTGGACAACTACCACAAATGACCACAGCTCAGATTCAACTAGGGTATGAATGGAGCTGCCAGAAACCCCCTTTGAGTTGGTCTTCCTCAGAATGGTGCGTGTCTCCTCTGTAGACTGGCCATCTAAGGAACATTCCCTGGGGATTGAGGCACCTCACCGACCTGGTAAGCGATTTGGGTACCCCTGAGCATCCTCATGTTGACAAAGAGTGGGAAGATGCACATTTTAAATGATCACTGTAGAGTCTGGGGATCTGATCCCCTTATGTTTGAGTCGGTTGTGCAATAATTGAACTCCTAAATGATATCCGAACCTGTGTTGTGTATTGTTATCAGAGTGCTGAAAAATTTTGGATAAACCTGGTTTGTAGTTGGTTTCCGTTAAACAGCTCTGGTTAGAATAAAGTCTGTTTGGAGCTTGTCGCCTGCCTAAAGCGACTTTCGGGGTGCCTCTGTGACGGGGACATGCACTGGACACTACCGAATAAAGACTGACTTGTTAGACAGCAAACCAAAGTCTGACTCCTGTTAGTCCTTCACAGCTTTCCCTGAACTATCTGAAGGTAGCAGCTGCAGCTTGCTGTAAAACAGCATTATTTGGTGGCAGGATCTTTTTTTTTTTTTTTTTTAACATTTTGTTCATACAGTACTGTATTCAAATTCCTTTCACTGTCAGGAAGCTCTCTGAGCCCACTGCTGGCAGCAGTAGTGAAATCAGTGTGAACATTTATAGATCTGAACAGCTGTAAATGGTCACCAGGTTTTGTAACAACCAGACAGCCCCAACCCCGAAAGACCCAAGACTTACAGACTTTTGTGTGCCCTTCTGCAGTCTGGCAGCTCTGAGGGTTCATGCCTTACCAACGTCTGCAGGGGTCCCACGATCCCTGGTGCAGCTCTGGACAAGAAGGTCTAGATGGAGATAACTGTGGAGCTCTAAGGCTTCAACTCTCGCATATCTGTACAACAAATGTGCAACATCTGTTGTCTAATGGAAAATATTTGTTTCTTTAAGAAAATCCCCAACTTATTGGGGTCTTGGCACAGGGTAATGCTCACGTGGGAAATCACATCTCTTGGATGGGATGTTTGGGTCACTACCCACATGGCAAACGGAGTACCTGTTTTGAGGGTCCCTGCAACAGTGTCTTCTGCTGCATCGTTTAAGACTTTCCAAACCACCATCCTGCTCAGTTCCTGTGGTCAGGCTGGGTTGGTTTCCCACATGACTTGCTATAGATTTTCTTAAACTGTGAGCAAAAAATTCCCCAACTGTCTTTACTATGTGCAGAAGGCTGTTCTACATGACCATTTCTGCATCTGCAGGAGCAATTTCTATTGAGTATTTAGAAGTAGCTCATCAATGTATAAGTCCATCAGTTCTGCAGCAGGTACTGCCTGGGGGAGTCCCCAGCATGGCCACATTCTTCATCCTAGATGCTAACACATTGGCACACCGAACAGGGCCTATAAAATGATCTAAGCATAGCAGGACCTGCCTGAGAAAATCTCTGGGGCTGCCCAAAATTCCCATATGGACTCCCACCTAATTCCTCCTGCAGGAATTAAGCAAAGGTTTTGCTGTGAGGGTGTCTGGGAGCTCAGGCAACAACCTTATCTCAGATCAGTCCCTTGAGTCACCTCTGCAGAAATTAGCTGGGAGCTCTGGGACCACCCAGGTAACTGGTGCCTAAATGCACAGGGTGTGCACCCAGGCCTGGCCTTGATACCAGCTGTGCCATAGCTATAACTATAAGACAAACTTGAATGTCTATAACTTGAATTCCATAGCTCTTGCTGCACAAGGCTTCTGGGTCTGTCGCAGGTGTCCTGGAAGTTCTGGCATGGTAGACTATTTCAGAGCCCAGGTGAAGCCCTGAGTTGACAGACAAAGGCCTTGGAAGCAAGACACGCCCTCTGTGCTCTCTTTTAGATCAGTTTTAGTGACAAACTCAAGACAAAATTTTCTGTTTACATCATTTTGCTGCAGGAGTTCCTTGAGGATTGTTTTCAAGACAACCCATTCAGTGTCTTCGAAGGATAAGTTAGGGAACAGAGAGAGACTATAAATACATCTGTTAGTCTCACTTTCCTTCAGTGGGATGAGTCCTGCCGAGTTGTGCCTGGTAGACCTATTTCCATGTGCTTATCTGCCCTTGCAGCAATACTTGGAGACAAGATAGCACAAGGCCTTTCCTAGAAGGCATCAAGTGTTGCCTGCCATAGACAGTAGACATTTGTATGTTAGAATGTTACGAGTTGGAAGGGACCCACGAGGATCATCGAGTCCAACTCCTGTCCCTGCATATGACAACCCCACAGTTCACACCATGTGTCTGAGGGTGTTGTCCAGTCTCTTCTTGAATGCTGTCAGGCTTGGGGCCGTGACACCTCCCTGGGGAGCCTATTCCAGTGTCCAGCACCCTCTGGGTGAAGAACCTTTTCCTAATGTCCAACCTAAACCTCCTCTGGCACATCTTCCTGACATTCCCTCGGGTTCTGTCCTTGGTCACCAGAGAAAAGAGTTCGGTGCCTACCCCTTGTCCTTCCCTAGTGAGGAAGTTGTAGGCTGCGATGACATCTCCCCTCAGTCTCCTCTTCTCCACTTCTTGTAGTGATCTGAGTTCAGGTTTCAAGGTTGTTTCAAGGCTGCAAAATTTAATCTGTGTTCTGGTCACTGTACCACTTTTTGATTCTGTTTGAAACCCAGCTTTGGATCTGGTGAACTGCCATTGCATTTGGGCTCAGTGTATTGATATGTTTGGATAAAATGTGTCAGCTTTTGTTGAGACTTACTGAGAAACACAGAGGATTCAAACTCCTCTTCTGATCCTTAGAATGATTCTCAGAAGGTTTTCCTCAATAAAAAAAAGTAAACTCAGGGTTCATACTCATTTTCTTGAAATACTACTCTGGCTTCCTAAGACGCTTTGAAGGGAATGCCACTCTTCAACAGATGAGTGTAGCAGAAGGGAATATAAGACCATAAATAAAGCAAATTCCCTTTCCATGCTTTCCTATCCCGTAAGTCATCATTACTCCCATAAATCTTTGCAGACAGCAGATTTCCCTGTGTTATCCATGATCACTCTATCACTAAAATCGCCCATGTGTTGAGAAATAGACTGCATGAGTGGATGACAAGAAGGGTAGAAAATTAGATTGTTAGTGGTCTGTGGCCTGGAATAACTGGCAGCCAGTTACTAGTGGTGTATCTCAGCGGCTGATATTGGGGGCGGTAATGTTTAATGCTTTTATTAATGGGATGATATGATAAAGTGCAGTCTCAGTGAGTTTGGGGGTAAGCAGTCAATGCCCTGGAGGACAGGCCTGCTATTCTGAGTGACCTGGACAGACTGGAGAGGCAAGCTGACAGGTACACACAAAGTTCATCAAATGCCAATGCAAATTCCTGTAACTGGACCAGAATAACCTGCTGCAGCAGTACAAGCTGGGAGCCAACTGGCTAGGAAGAAGCTCTACAGAAAAGATCTGAGGGTCTAGTTGAACAGTGTATCCTTGCAGCAATGACATACTGGGCTGTATTACCAAAAATTCAGCTAGCAGGAGGGAAGTGATTCTTTCCCCTTTATTTAGCACCCTTAAGACTCCATCTGGAGCAGCATGACCAGTTTGGGCTCCCTACTGAAAGAAAGACATTAACAAACCAGAGCAAGTGCCATGGAGGGTCAGTGAGATGGTCAGGGACTGAAGCACGTGTTGTAAGAGGACAGGTTGAGATAGCTGGGGTTGTTCAGCCTGGAGAAGAAAAGGCTTAGGGGAGACCATGTTGTGGCCTTTCAGTACTTAAAAGGAGCTTGTAAGAAAGATAGGGACAGACTTTTTATCAGGGCCTGTTACAATAGGACAAGGGGTAATGTTTTTGAACTAAAAAAGGAGAGATTCAAACTAGACATGAAGAGGAAATTTTTTACAATGAGGGTGGTGAGACACTGGCACAGGTTGCACAGAGATGTGGTAGATGCCCCATCCCTGGAGACATTCAAAGCTGGGCCAGGCTCTGAGCAACCTGATCTGGTTGAAGATGTCCCTGTGCATTGCACGGGTATTGGACTAGATGAGCTTTGAAGGCCCCTTCCAACCCAAACTATTTTATGATTCTAATAGGATGGTATAGTGAAGACACAGCCAAGCTCTTCTCAGAGTGCTCACAGAAGCAATGGGCACAATTTGAAATGTGGGAAATCAATATAAGGATTCCTAAGGGGAGAAAAATCCTGCATGGGTCCTGAAAGATTGTGGGTCCTGAAAGATTGTGAATCTCCGTCCTTGTAGATAGTGCAATATCAACTGGACACAGCCCTGAGCAACCTGCGCTAGCCCTAACCCTGCTCTGAGCAGAAGGCTGGACTAGAGACCTCCAGGGGTTCTGTGGTTTTGTGACTCTGAGTTAGCTGAAGGGAAGACAGAAAGGATCCATGCTTTCCTAGCCACATCAGTCAGCTTGTTCTTTGCAGACAGCAGGTCAGCAGAGCATACTCCACTGCACATATCAGTTCCTTCCCTATTTTTAGCAAATGCTGGAAAATGAGTGAGTGATAGATACAACCATGTTGACTGTCCATCAACACTGTTTAGTGACCAGGATCTAACCCACTTCCCACTGAATCCCATTGTGCAATTCCCATCCATATAATGGGATTTGATGCAGGTCCTACGAAAACAGGAGGATTAAAAAAAGCTGCAGGATTAGAGGCAGAAGTCGTAGTAACTCGGTACAGAATTATCCCCTGCCCTCTCCCAGCTCTCCATCACGTACACACACACTTGTCCCCACACACATGCCACCACTTTTGTGGTATCTGCAGTTCTGTATTGTAAATCCTATAGCACTAAAATTAATTAAAATGGAGATGCGTATTTACTGTCAATAAGAAAATGATACTCTGTTCATTACAGGTAAAATGGCTTTAAATCTGCAAGAACGCTGTGGGAAAGCAGGAACGTCGAGACTATAAAAGAAATGAAGCGATCAAAGAATATTGGTTTCAGCAACTTGTGTTGTTTCATGCCACTCATAATTCAGGACACAGTGTAGCTAGTCAAGTGTGATTAATTTCTTCTGGGATCTGACATCTTACTCTCTCTTGTAGCAAGAACCAGAATACACTAGGTTCATGGGAGAAAACCGATCAATGGAAGTGTGCCATTACCTGAAAGAATATGTTCTTTTGATTATCCTCTGCTGCTGAAAAACTGCCTTCTGTTCCTTGAGTAGAAGAGCAATACGAAGAGCTTTGCACAGAATAACATAAAGACGAAATAGGCCTTATATAACGTTCTTGGCAGGAAAACGACAATTTGGGGAGGGGTTTTGTTAATGCCCAAATCCTTCCTAGAAGCTCAACAGGGAGGAAAGGAAGAGCAGTGAATACAAACAATCAGACATTTGTTAGGTGAGACAGGACCTATGAGCATATCAGAGGCTGCACTTTCATTGAGACAGTGCAGTAAAATAAACAGAGTGTGACAGCAAAAGATGAATGGGAGGTTAATTCTATTCGCATTTACAGTATTTCAATGGCAATATTTTCTGAACAATAGTCCCTATTGATGCTACAAGTGCTTTCGCATTGTGCCTGCTTCTCACTGAACAGATATGACACTGTTTGAGCAGCTGTATTCTGTAATTGGAAAAGAGAAGTTTCCAAAAATTATGAAAGGCTATCTCTCATTCACGCTAACAGTTTTTGGAACCTAACTCATTTTGGTGGTGCTTGATTTTTTTTATTTTTTTTTTTTCCTTCTCAATCGAGATCTCTGGGAAGATTAGTTCTCTCAAGTGGCAGAGCAAGTAGAGGTCTAGTACTTCGTTATTTTATCACGGGCTAGTGCTTATCAGAATAACAAAACAAACAGTAGTTTTGTCTACATTAGAAGGAGTTTGCTGTTACGAGCAGGCCATTTAGATATACATCTCCTTTGCCTTTATAAACTGTGTCTCCACTAAGAGGATTTGCATGTCTACATGTTTCAACTTGACTGGCAAACTTCTCCTGATATATACAAGGTCCCTGTATACCTTCTTATTCTAAAAAAACCCACTTGGCCATGATAAAAGACTTGGGAATTACGGGGGGAGAAAAGAAAAACAAAAGAAATAAAATTTCCAGTGAAACAACTTACTACTCCTGTTATTAAAGGACTTTCTATACACAGATGTGCTGTTTAGGGGTATGAATTCTTCACACTCTCAAACGACATAGCTCTGCCAGCAAAAACTTTAACTGTAGAAAAGACAACCCCCTGTCCTGGTCTCTGAGCCAAGTTTAACACCATCTGCTTGGCTTAAGGGCCAATTTTTGCACCATTTGGCTACAAAAGCAAATTCACATTAATGCTGCGGATCCTACACGTTTGCTCACTAGCTGTCTGTATACCAAGCTGCCTGATTTTCTCGGCGTCTTGTGCTAAAACTGGCCCTCTCACTGGCCGCAGGGACAGCAAGCTGCTGTAAGCAGGCCCAGGTGCCGCCTGACATCTGGAGAAAGTCTAGGTCATTTGTACTTTGGGATCTGAAAATCACGGATCAGAGTTCCAGCCTCTTCCCTCATCCCTTCCTTTCCACACAGTCCAGCCCTCCCTGATTTTGAAACCATTGCCGCTAATATCTTGGGTCCCCAGGGGCTTACACAAGCTCCCTGGAATTTGGTTCCATCAGTGGGAGCTGCGCTGGCGGTTTAACCCTTGGGGGACACAACAGGGAAGGGCAAGAAAGCATAGGAAGGATTTTCTTAACTATGGAAACGTTGTTCTTGAATTATGTCAAAGCAATATAAAATCCTCTCACTATCCCTCCCGCTTGTTCATACACATTTCTGTCGTCTGTCTCTTAAATATCATGGTGGTCTTGCTCAGAATAACACCTTGTCTTTTAATTTTCTCTCCTTGAGCAGCATCCACCTGCATAGCTCCTCTGGAAAAGAACTATAGAAATGACAGAATGGGGGCTAAGGCGTGTCGTATTGCCACAGATGAAAACCTGAAAATTAAGAAGAATAACTGCCATTTTCCACCGTCGTTGTGACTTTGTCATCATCTTTAATCAGTAATATATTTTGTACTGCTTTAGATTTTCAACACAATGAACAGTGGATTCTCACAACAACCACAGGGATTAGTTACAGAGATATTATTATCTCCGAACTAGATAGAAAGAAATGATCTTGTAGCGAATGGACACCTCTGCAAACCAAAAATGTATTGTTTTGATTCAAACAGGTCTCAGACTGTGGACTAGTAATTTAATTTCCATGCTTCAGTTTCTCTATCTTATTGAAACAGGAACACTGATATTCATCTGCTGTGGAGGGGCATTCTGATGAGGATGAGATGGGTAGTGCAGGGCTTTTACAGTGGGAAGTGTGAGCACAAAATAAAATTAAAACTGAAGAGATGAAGAAGGATGGCAGGTGCAGAAAGGCTGAGCAGCTCACTGAAGTCTGTGCAGTGAACCATCTGCGGAGGCAGGATCAGAATGTAGGAGCTGCCAGCTGCCGCTTCTATGGCCAGCGCTTCTGACTGAAACCACTGGCTTCGCAGAGCCTCCAGGGAATAAAAGCACGGAGTTTTCTTTCCCCAGGTTTGTTATTTTCTGGTTATTGTTGCAGATCGTGCCCTACCTAGCAGCACAACCCTGTGCCGCGTGGCTGGTGACATTTTGCAGCGGTGGATGCCACAGTTAGCGAAGTGCCTTTTAGTGAAGTGAAAGGAATATCGCTGGTTGACCTTTTGGTTGAGACATCTGTCCCAGACTGCTGCGTGTGTTAGTAAAAAGACAATCACATGCTTCTTTTCCACTTTTTTTCATACTTATACACGCAATAAAATCCTGCAGCCTCTGAGTGATTGAAAACAATGAAATGCTTTGGAGGGATTGTTTCTTGCATTATTAAACCAGAACCAGGAAAGACTCTAACTTTCACAAGGAGTTGAAAAGAGGGTTAAGACAGACTGACAGACAGGACAGAGCAGGTTATGAGCTGTCTCCCACAAGAAGATGTCCCGAGGGATTACAGAGGCGCTGGGCTGGAGTCAGCTGTCCTGCCTCCGCAACTCTTCTCGCAACTCTGACTCTGAGCCTTGGTTTTGCAGCTGGTGCTCTGGGTTTGCTGTTTAGTCTGGTCAAGGGCAACCCTGTCCACTGATCCCAAAAGCAGTGGCGTCTTCCTTTCTTTTTCTTTTCTTTTTTTCCTTTTATTCTCCCGTTTCAGACCAATCAGCATTGACTCTTCGGTTCAGCCATGTGCCCTTTTCTCTCTCTTAAAAAAAAAAAGCACTGAGCATATGTATCTTCTACAATTAATTCAGGGGCCTGAAGGATGTTGACTCAGCTGGAGTTTTGTATTGTAGTTTGTGCTGCGACAGCCTTGAACTGCTCCAGTGTCTGTGCTGGACATATTTTCATTTTTTACTCAGAAAGCCGAATCAGCACTGAGATGAACTCATACGCTTGAAAGGCAGGTATTGAAGTGCCATCCTGGTCTGAGTTTCCTGTACAGGCATACGAGTTTGATCACTGGTATTTTGGTGATTTCTAAGTAGGCTTTCGGAAGTCCATCTTTGGCTGGGTTTAATCAGGAGGCTCCAGGTGGCTGCTATCACTTGGGCTGTGAACTTTTCATGGCCATTTCTGAAAAGAAACTTCTGTGTGTGGAGGCGTGCATGAGAAAGTCTGCAGCCTGAGCTCAAAGACAGGACATGTTTAATCACAGCTCTAATTCACATTGATAACAAAATCAAACCTGTTTTGAACAGAAACAATAAGAGTTTGTGAACTTTACATTTTCCAGTCAGGAAAGGAATCAATATCATGTATCTTACGTGACCTAGGGCAGAGCTTGAGTACCAGAAATAAACGTTCAGTCTGCAAGCAGCTCACAGGTTTGGATGTGGTTAGACAAATTTTCTTAGACAAATTATGTAAATAGCCTTTAGTAGCCAACAAATATAAACACTGCTGCCTGTTTGCAGAAATGTGTCTAAATTTCCCTGTTGATTTTTTTTACTGTGAGACGTTTACCAGGATATATTCTTCTTCATTAATTTCCAGATAATGTTCTTTATGAAAAATATGTGCTCTGTGTGGTCACTTCAAACATACATCATACCACAGATCATTCAAGTGATCTTTTAATACTTTTAGATCAGGGGTATCAAACTCGTTTTCATCGGGGCGTGTGTGGGAGCACGTCAGCCTCGCGGTTGCCTTCAAAGGGCCGAATGTAATTTTAGGACTGTATAAATGTAGGAGTAGTTACAGTCCTAAAATTATATTTGGCCCTTTGAAGGCAACCGCGAGGCTGACGTGCCCCTGCCCCCCCGGTGAAAATGAGTTTGACTTTCCTGTTTTTAGACGTTATTCTGAAGATATACTATGACAGCTAAGGAAGCTCATGTGTTCTGTGAAACACAGGAAAGAAATTAAATTTTCTCCCAAAGACCTATACATGGCTGATACTGATTTTTCAAAGGTTTGCTCCGAACTTGTTTGAACTGTTTTTTTTCAGATTGAAGAATAGGAAGACAGTAGTAGGAATGAAGTGGCACTAATAATGCAGCATCAGTTCTTCTTTCTACTTGCCCTCAATATGCAAAATCTGATAGTTGCTGGAATATATTCAGTCCTGAAGGACAAAATGGGGAACTGAAAAAAAACTAGGATGCCGACTGGCTGAATTGACATTGGCAGTGGTTGTGAATTTTCTGAACTGTTTCACGTCTCAGAGTTTTCACTTCCAAAATGAAGACAAATTCTTCACTGCTACCCAGGTATTTCAATGGATACTTCATTGATAACTGGAGATGCAATTAAGCTCATGCTAAAGCACTCATTAGCCATAACATGTATAGCTCTTTAATAATAGGGATGGAAGACAGCAATCAATTATGTGAGTTAATCATTGAAAACTGCCTGTCATTAACTCTCACAGTTTGGGAGCTAAATCTTGCAGGGTGAGACTTTACTCAGCTAAAACCCTCAGCGAGGACAATGTGGACTTTGCCAGACATGGTCAAGTGGAAGTGAACAGGTGTTTTGCCCGAGTTAAGAAATAAATGCCTTTTGGTGTGGTTTGAACTTTTCACTTCCCCTCAACGCTGTATAAAATTCCATCAGTCAGATCTTTGCTGCTGTGGGGAATTTTTGCAGCGTGGCCATTGAAATTGTCTGAACAAGCACTAGATTATAAGCCTACAGGGCATAGCAATTTCCATGGGCAATGTCCCTTCTCTCGTACAGCCAGCGGCACGCTGTCCTGTTTTGTCCCCTACGGAGTGAAGATCCCCCATGCCCCGGAGACCCCATTCTATTCTGCAGGCTGGGGACGTTATCTGCTCCCAGTGAAGATGCTCTTGCTGCTTAACTGCTTCTAGGCCTTACAAACAGGATGGCTGCTTGCTGCCCAGATGCTTGATTGATAGATGGGTATGAATTGAGTAGAAATTCAAGGTATTGCTTCTGAAATGGCTAAGTGTAGCATTAGTCAGTATTGAAGTGACTTCTCTTTACTACATGCTCCTCGCACCTTCTTTTTGCCCATATAGACCTGCCTGACAGCTTTGTCAAAATGTACGCTAGTTTTGTGCCGTGGGCAAATGGTTCCGAAGAACAAGTCTGGCAATTGAAATGATCTGTTCCATTTACCTAAGCTAGTTTTTGAATCTCAAATTGCCAGGAATTAAAAAAGCTCATGCAATCAAAGAAAAACAAAAATCAGGGTAAAATTAGTACATCAGAATTACAATTGTTATTCTACAATAGTAAAAAAAAAAGACTATAAAACCCCTTTAAGGTTTATTTGTTTGTTTGTTTTCATTAGCATTACTCACCAATGCTTTGTTCATTGCTAACATTATTTGAATTTGTATTCTATATGGCAAGCTGCTTCTGTGCAGTTTTGTTTCTTTCTTGGTGCCATCTCAGCAGAACAGAACATTGCTAATAGCAAACTCACAGATAAAGCGTGTCCTGACACACAGCCACAGCCTTATAAGAAGTGAAGAGCTTTCTCTGAAAAAGGAGAGTTTTTAGAGAATCTCTGAAAAAGGAGAGCCCAGAAAAATCAAGATCCTGAGCTGAGAATCAAAGTCTTGTTGGACGTGAGAGAGCTCAACACCATAAGGTGATGACTGACCTGGCTCTGGCCCAGCAAAAGAGTCCAGCACATGTCAGGCTGTCATCACTGGAGGAACTCTGACACCAGTTGGGTTGGTCCTCTGCCGAGGGCTGGGCAGAGCTTGTTCATGTTTTGTGGTGAAGTGGACAAAGGCAGGGAAATGGACCTGCTGACTGAGTCACTGCATCATTTGCAGTTTTTCCATTTCAGGACTTTATTGTTATGCCTCCTTTCACATAAAATCAGTCCCATCACTGTCCTGAACAGCCTTTTGGGCCATAGCTGGAACATCCCATTTTAGGGGGCCTGAGCCTTTTTCTCCTCCTCTGATAATAATGGGTTTGTTATTTTGCATGTTGGACTTGCTCTGGAGGTTAGGGTAATTCAACCTGAGCTACTGCACATGCCAAACTACAGTTTCAGGTTTTAAAATGATTGCCTGACTCAACACGGCTCTGGCTTAAAGCTGTAAGGGCTGCAATTAAAGCACGAGTGGATATTCAACTTGTGCTTGAAGCCTTGTGCTTCCTTCATTGTTCCCCACCAGTCACGCCTCAGCTCCATCAAGGGGGCTATTCGGTTGTTATTTCCACACCAGGAATTTACTACAGCACCAGCAGCCAAAGTGGGGCTTCCCTAAGGTGAGGGCAGTAAAACAAGGCATAACCCCAAGGAAGAAGAAGCTAAGGCAGGGCTGGAGCTGGTGCAGAGTGAGAGAGCAGGACGAGGGCTGGAGCAGCAGCATGGAGCTGACCTGTAAGGCAATCTGGAGAAGAGGACAGGAATGAAAGCAAAGCTAGAGCTGACAGCTGCTAGGGCTTCAAAGAGCGGGGTGAGTCCTGAAAGACTCCTTGCTGTGGTCAGGGCTGTGCACTGCAAGCCTGCACACAGCAAGGTTCCTGACCGTGCCTGACCACGGACCCTCCTTGGTGACAACGTGATTGTCAGCAGCTGAGAGGGTGGAAGGCGGTGGAGAGAGCTGATGGGGTTGCTTCCACAGTTCACCCATCATGAAAAGACCACCCAAATTAATAGTTGGTTTTTCGTAACTTCAGCAGGACTGCAGTAAGACTACTGTTTCCTAGCTCCCCAGAAGGCAGGGAAGCTGCTGAGCAAACATGGCATGGGGACACATGGTAGTATTGCTGCTGGATAAGGATGATGTGGTTATCCATTCCTTTCTCACCAATACAGGACAAGGCCATAATTATCTATTTTAAAGCAAACAGCAGGTGCTGTTATTATCTCATCATCTGATCATTCAGTTATTATTGTTTGCATTACAGGAGTGCCCAGAGGCCAAAACTATGTTGAAACACCTGTTTGCTACGCACAGGACATACTTTTAGGGAAACCGTTCCTGCCTGGAATAGTTTCTTCTGCACACACAAAGCAGATCATACTGCACTGGGGCAAAGAGAAAATGCACAGTTTCGCTGAAGTCGTAACTTGGGAAGTCCTTGACAGAGCTGTGAATCACTCTAAGGACAGACTCGTTAGTCAAGCAAGGTGAAGACACAGCAGATCTGATCAGCTGATGTTTTGGCTTTGAGTCTAGGGAGAAAATGCAGTATATACCCAGGACAATCTGCCCTAAATGGGGTGGTGGAAGTGTCAATTCCACTTGTTAAGAAAGCAGACTGATCATGAGTGGCTTAAGGATTTTTGTACACTTCTTTGCTAATTATCCCTTTAATTACTCCCTGTAAGTCATCTGGAATTAAAATATCACCGTACTCATTTTAAGAAGAAAGGTTTTGTAATGCTGTGTAATATGTATGGATTTAGGGCTCTGTGGATTAAATTTGGCAATTTCAAGCATGCAAAGTTACTAATCTGCGCTTTGCCTATGAAAAAATAAAAAGAAAAAGAGAGGCAGGCTGATGCCCTGAGGACGGACGTGGAATTCCACACATGCCTGTCCTCTGCAACTCGGTCCAGGGAGCAAACATCAACATCAGTGTTGCAATAGTTACAGGCAGACCAAAGGGACACGCAGCCAAGCATAGGTGGTTTCATCAGATATTTCTCTATGTTTTCACCTCACGGTTATTTTTTCTGACATTTCTCTTCTTCCAGTTTCCTGGTGTTTTAAAGTACATATTTGTCACATTTAATTCTATTTTCCTGTAGTAGCGTCATCCACAGAGAATTCTCTTGGAGAACAGCCCAGAGATTTTTCTGTTTCTTCCTATGCCTTTATTTTCCCTGCATCAGCTATTACATCATTTATATTGGTTATATCCATATAATTTTAGCTTTTGTGTCAGACTTATAATGTCATAGTCAGGCTGTCAAAATGGCTAAGTCCTGAGAATTTTATTAAGCCAGAATTTGCACTGAATTGTGTGTGATTGCTTCAAGAAGATGAATGTTGTGATATTTCTAGTACGTAGGACAAAATAATGCAGGCATAAGAATAGGGCATCAGTAAAAAATAATTTTAGAGGCCAGCAAAGTGAATCACATTGTGCAGCTTTCATGAGGTCAATGATGAACTGGTAGAAAACCAGGAATCTTGATTTTTCATTCAGTTTTAAAGCCTTGAAAACACCCTTTTGTTCAATAATTATAATGTTCATTGTTCAATTTCATTTAATACTAAATTTAATAATTTCTGTAACTCTTTTCTTGCATCTCAGTGACAATCCTGGAATCTTGTGTCAAATATTTAATGGCTTTAATTTTCCTGTTCATACTTCAGTTGCACTTTATACATCACTGGACTCCACCTATCTGTAATTTTTCTGTCTTTCTGTCCCCACCCATCCATCCATCCATCCATCCATCCATCCATCCATCCATTCATCCATCCATCCATCACCTGTGGCTTAGATAGCCCTAAATCCCACCTTGGACTCAGTGCTTGAGATTTGGTAAATTTGTGTAGCAAAACACAAGAAAGAGGCAGGAGGATTATCCTAGATTTATAGAACCCTTGTAACTACTGTTACGTATTTGAAGATCACACCATTGAGTAGGAGTTGCTTGAGGGCAAGATCCTGCAGTGCCTATGAGTAACAAGTCACAGTTTCTGAAAACTATGATTCTTTTCTCCACTCTTCTCCTGTCTTTCTCCCCCTCCTTCTTCCTCTTTCCGAATATCTAAGTGGGAATTCTTTGTTTAACTTAATTCTGCAACTTGAGATCAGATAAAGGATACTCATACCCCTACACCCCAAAAGTAAATAAGCATCATTAAGTCAATTACAGGTTTAATTTTTCTTGCTCAGTCTCTGCCTATCTCCCTGTTTTTATTTGTGATTAACCTATCAAACATTTCAAGTTCTTTCTCTGCGTTCTCTCCCCAATCTTAACTAGAGTTATTAGTAGCAAAGTGTGAAGTTTGTCAGACGGTGAGTTACATCAGCATCACTGCCAGACTATTCACATTACCTTTATTTGAAAGTCACACTTCATAAAATAAGTGAGGTGTCATGTTGGGTTTTATCAGAAAACCCAGACATGAGTGGGTTTTGTGAGTTACATGGCTGTTGTGTAGCATCCTATTCTTCTGGTGAGTCCTCTGACCACACAGGGGACACCATCTCCTCCCATGTCTGTCTTCTTTTAAAGTAGAGTGGTGCTCTATGTGTGCAGCCTGAGATATTGCAGAGCACCAACAAGTGGGGCTTTTTAGGAGAAATGTCTGGTTGACGGACTGTGGAGTGAGCAGTCCCTGGGTTGCCCAAGATCAGGGGTATCCCACTCGTGTAGACTTACAAGGAGGTAATATCTGAGCCGTTGGGATTAGTGCTGTGGATCCCACCTCTGAATTTCTCCCCATGTCTCATTCCTGTAGCCTCAGTTGCTGAACTTGGTCCTGGTAGGTTCCTGAGAAGACGGATTATTTGTGAAAGCAGTTGCAAATTACAGGAGATTAGAAAAGCTTTATGAACCCTGCTGGGCAATTTCCTCACACAAATGGTGTTCGGACTGATGAAGAAATGAACACAGGCAATCAGGATTGGTTGGTTCCTTTTTAATGTCCCTTCACAAGTAGGTGTTAGTGACAACGTTAAAAAAGCCTGCCTGAGTCACAGATTTGATGAGACAGCAAATCCTCTAACATTTAGGGTCAAATGCAGCTCAGATTGGCACACCAGGTGATCTCACTTCATGTCAATTATATGAAATAGCTGGATTTCATCCTTAATAAATCTCAGGATGGTTTGCTGCTAGAGGATATGTACTGTCAAATAACTTGTGGGCAGCACTCACACTTTCAGAGAGAGGGCCTGAGGAGGGCTCCAAATTACAGATTTGCCCACCAGTAATAATGTCTTTAAATAAATATCCCACTGTACACACATCTCCCGCTGCGGGGCTGGTGCAGCTCTAGTGGCTCCTTAGATAAAGCAGAGAAAAGGAACAGAAAAGGAGAACACAAAAAGGCAGAAGGGGTACACCTTTTCCTGTCCTTTTTGGAGAGGAGTCATGAGATTATAGGTAAGATTCAAAAGGAGGAGAAGGCAGTTGCCTGCAGTGTCATTGCTGTGGGGACATAGGCATGTGGAGCTGGATACCACTTCCCTGCTGGGCAGGGGACAAGTTGCAGAACAGGACTAAGTGCTGCAAAGAGCTTGTCTGTCTGGCACTGCAATTAGTTGTGTAATTTGTGGCTGTTTGCACGGGCACACTTTATCCACTGGTCTCCGCACACTCATCTGTTAATGGGGGTCATTGGGCAGGGTTATTTCCCATTACGTGTCATCTTTGCTATCTCTCTGACTCATATTTCTTCCACTGTGTCTGCATCCACTGTGACACAACAACATCAAGGGTGCTTGTTTCCTTTGGTACAAGAGGAATCCACTCCAGCCAGCAGCCAGGCTGAGTTATCAGTCTGAAGGGCTTCAAATGGATCAAAGTCCAGGGGCCTAGTTTGTCAGACAGACTATTCTGACAGTCATTCAGATGGTCTTTTCAGAGGGATACCTCTGATGATCTGAATGAGAAAAAGATTGTTGCGTCCATTTTATACCTGTATATAAAGTCCTCCATCAGTAGGTGAGTGAGTTACAGAAGCAGATGATTTAACATATGCCATTCATATCTATATATGAAATAGAGACTTTGGTGTTTAATATTATGAGCTTATGATACTTTGGTGATTTGGGGTCTAGGCTTCTGAGATACATTGTTTTGCAGAGTGTGAGGCAAAGTGGGGGCCAGGGCACCATAAGCAGGGATAGACCCTGTCAGGGTCTTGGGTTCAAATGCCTCTCCATGTTATCATACCAAAAAACCCTGATTCCGTGCTTCTTAAAGATTTGTGCTTATGATTCCTTCCACATATGTTAGTCATAAATTATAACAAAATAGCCTATGAGTTTATATTTAGGTGTTTCTGTAAGGATCTGGTAGGCTTAATTTCTGTGTGGCAAGTTACTTGATTTGACCATGATAGTCCCTGTGAAGGCACATCACTCATGTTTTCCCAGCAACTATTTTTTCTTAGTTGTTACAGGAAAGGAAAGAGTTAAAATCTCCTCTGTATAGAACAGGACATAGAGAGAAGTTATTTGAATATTGGCCTCAGTTTTCCTGTAAAAGAGCAGGAAAGAGGAACAAGTTCTCTTTTAGCTGTAAGCACTTTATTGCCCTTGCTAATACTTTCAGTCAACAAAACTTAAGGCGCTTTTTAACCAGGAACAGAATGTGCCAGCAGTGCATACTTAACTTTTTTGTACACAGTTATTAGTCAGGCAAACTGAAGCAGAGCTGAGGGGGGAAAGAAGACCAGCACCCAAGTTTTCTGACTCCTTCCTTGTCTTCTATCACTAAGTCAGCAGTATTATTGTGAAAACTGAATATATTCTCCATTTGAGGCACTTTATGCAATAAAGGATAAACGATTCTATAGATGTAAAGGGTCATCCACGTGAAAAATGAAAGGACATTTAAAAATGCAGATTGATATTAAATAGTACTTAAAAAAAAAATCCATAGAGATCCTTTCTCGTTCTGAAGGTTGTTATCTTTGGGCACATTAGTACTATGTTCACGAAAACAAGTTTGAAATTAGTGGGCACAGGTTCCTTGAAAAAGTCTTCTTCTCCCGAAGTTTAGGAGGAAAAACATCCTGCAGCATCCCTGCTGAGTGTAGCGGTTGCCTGCTGCACAGCTGAGAAGAGATTGGTGCTGACAGCGCAGAACAACAGCACATGGATACCTGCTCCAGCTGCTCTCCTTTCAGTGTTCAACCCCCGAGTCCTACGTAGGGTGTCATATTCATTGGAGGGGTCCTAAAACAGAGTGAACAACTGACATAACCAGCTGGGTAAGTGCAGTAGAGGCACTAGTGCACTTAAACTTGCGACGATTATGATGGATGCTAGTCTTAGGTCCATTTGTTTCAGAAAGGTTGAGCTGCTCTTCCTCCTGTTGAAGTTGGTCATGGAACGACTCATGATGGGCTGGGTAAATTGATGGCAAGGACCCTCCTCAAGCTGCTTAGGGAAGGATGGCACTCAGGGCTTGGATGCGCTGGGCTAATTTTTGATCACTGTAAATCAACGGGCTGGCACTGCTGTGGTTATAGAGAAAGAACTTTAGATCCTGACTTGATTTCCTTTGCTGACAAAGCCTATTCTGGCTGTCTCAGCAAATGTCTATGATACATCCAACAAGTGGGGCTTCACAACGAAAGGGTGCTGCTTTCCTATCTCTGAGATCACCAAGTTTCAAATGGCTGATTGCCCCCAGTGCTATAGTTTTCATCTGGATTCTTTGTCCCTGCAAGAGGTTTAATTTATTGGAATTAATTTCATACAGCTGCTGGAATACATCAAAGTACAGAGAGAGGGAGTTGAGCAAACTCAGCCCCCACAGTGCCTGTCGGGAGGGAAGCTGCCATCTGTCTCCCTGCCAAGCTGCATTAAGTTTTTTTTTGCCTGAAAAATCTACGTGCTTGGTTTAAGTCTCAGATGCTGTTCCTCAAAGATGCTCTCTTTAAGTAGCTGACGTCTGACGACTGGGATAATCACTGATGGTAAAAGCACGGTAAAGCTGCAGTTCAGGTTTAAAGCTCATCTCTGCTGTAAGGTGAGAGGAAACCTGCTGATGGCATATAGCAGGTGGGATTATGTGGCTGCTATAAAGGCTTCATGCACACTCTGCTGGTCCAAACCATTTTGGGGTCAGATCTCCACTGAACCTTACGCAGTCATTTTCTTCAGGGCAAAGCCTGAGACACTATGCAAGATACAAGGCAACAGAGAATTTCACTTCAGTGGTACCTTTACCCTGTTCTCTCCACATTTACGTATTTGTTGATGATTTTGTCTTTTTTTTATCTAACCAGAAATTAAAATTGTCCTAGCTCAGCTCAAATCAGTGCAAACATCTGTAATTGCAGAGGTGGGAGGCCTGTGCATGCACTGAGCTCCCAGGTACACGGTGCCTTAGCTCAGGAAAACTCAAGCCTCTTCCTACATCTTTCAAATGGTGAGGTCAGATGAACACTTTGGAAACGTGTGGAGGTCCTGCCTCTGAGTTGCGTTCCACTGAGTGACAGTGTGACATGGCTAAGGCACTGCAGGAAAATGTGTCTTTGCTTCACCTCTGCTGAGGGCTTTGCTGGGAACCAACAGCTTTGAGGGCAGGAAACATGGGTTGTTCAGCACTTTACTGTTGTAGCAGAAGTGACTGCTTGGCCATACCACAATGAAATATATATATATATATATATATATCTCTATATATATCTGTTTTTACAGCTTCAGAGCTGTTTGAACGGATTGGCCTTTAACTGGTACAATGTTGTGGATGGAAATTAGACATTCTGAGGGGAGAGGGAAAGAATTGTCGTGCATGCATTTGTGTAAAGCTCAGCATACGGAGTCCTGATATAATGGGAACATCTAGATACTGCTGCAATACAAATTATAAGTAATAGAAATGCAGTGTCCTTCTAAGATTAATAGTAATGAGGCACAGGAAAAATAACTACTTCAATGATATGGCAATAGCATTTTGTGACATATAGGCATTATATTTCAACAAATAGGTATTCAGTTGTGAAATGGTCACCAGGAATCAACGTGCTTGTCGTTGTATGTTTTTGCAGTGGTCTCTGATCACTACAATGTGCACTGTGCTCCAGCCAGGGGGAAGAAGAGGTCCAGCCCATCCTCAGAATGCAACAGCACCTCTCTGTGTTTCTCCCCTTTCCTTGCTGAGATGCAAGTCCCTGTCTCTGTGTTTTAGGGCATATGGTTAGCAGTGAGATAAGGATGAAGCCTATGTGTTTAGGTTTTTCCTTCACGCTGGCTTCAAGAGCACAGGAATGTAAGACCTTGTGTGCTTCTGGGTCCAGTCCTCCCCAGCTGCAGGCTTTCTCACCTAAAAGTGATCCCCTCCAAAATGGATCAAGTCCTGTCTTGGGATTTTTACAGCTGCCATCCCTTTTTGGGGTTGTTTTGATCCCCACTTCTTTAATGAGTAGAATCCTTCAACTAATTTCCAGCCTAAATTTATTCATGGACAGATAGCTCATAACCATTTGCTCTTCTGCAAACATATTCTTTTCATTAAATAGCTCTTTCCCTCCGCTGGTGATTAACCAACCTCCTGATGTGTTTATACGTAACAATCATGCAATCGCTGTCTCTATTCGGCCAAGTTTTTCTAGGTCCCATGGTACTGCTAACTTTCAGCTACCAAATATGTGAAATAGTTGAAGGTCCTACGGGGGAAGATGTCACCCACCTCTGTGAGAGCCATGGGGACACCCGATGAGCTGGGACATGGGAGAGAGTATAAAGCTCACATAGCCATCTACAGAGCCAGCGTGGCTACTCAAAAATATGCCCCAACCTTGGGATAGGGGTTTGGAGACCAAACCCCATGTTTATACAACGTCAGTGAGTGGAAAGAAACTTTCACCCACTGGAGGAACAAGGACTTTTGCAAAACCCTCCAGAGAGAGTAGGTTTCCTACTGGATGTTCCTTTCCTGAAATTTTGCTTACCTCATATCTGCAGGTTTGTATTTGTCCCTGCAGAGCCTGTCTGAAGGAAGATATCCTTGTGCTGCATCCTGCCTTCCTGGGTCTGCATTCAATATGCCAAGACTTATCAAATGGGTATTTCTTGGATGGTGGCGTTTCCTGGATTGTGTGGTTGGCTGGTATGCACAGATAAGGTAATCACCACTGCCATTGCAAGGAAAAACAAAGCTGCTGCAAAGCAGAAAGGCTGGAAATCTACTTTCTATTCTTGGTCATTTTTGTTAGTGTAGCAGCTGATTCACTTTCTGCTGGCTGCCTTTGGGAGACAGCTCAGTGCTGGAACCACTCACTCCAAATCCCTTAGAGTTACCAGACTGCCCATCTGAAATGCTGGAGTCAAACTAAACTCTGGGAAAAAAAAGAGCAAATATAATACCCCGCTGAGCAGGTTTTGAACAAATAAATCCATTCACTTTTCCTTTTTCATAATCCTTTCTCTACCTGTAATCCATTGTTTTCCAGAAATGAAGCTTGTCATTCGTTTGCTGAGGACAGTGTTTTGTGGAGGAAGGTCAGCTGAGCTGAGAAGGTGGTGCCACATACCGAATTTTGTACTGGTAACTGTGCAGAACATGTCCCAGCGTCCTGAAACACATGCACAAAATTTTCCTGGTGCCATGGGGTCTTCTATGTTCCCAGTTGCACAGATGGGAAAGTAATGAGCTTTTCAGGACAGTGAAGCAATAAGGAGGTGCCTCTATTCTAAGTTTTCTCTGTCATTAAGGCTGCAACTTCAAACAAATCAGCATATTTTGTTAATGTTGTTTGTCTCTGTTGCTCTGCTGAGTCACAGAAACCCTTCAGTGTCTTTCCCAGAGGTTCCCCTAAACAAGGTCCTTCTGTGCCTCACCCACAAGATGACTTTTTCTGGCTAAGCTGAGCTGTTGCTTTCCTACACCTAATGTTTTTCAGAGTCAGTTTCAAAAGAAATATTGAAAACTCTGTAACACTCAGGAGTTTCCATTTGTAGCTGGCTCTGTCTTTAAACTGTTCCTTTTCTGCCTCATGTTGCACATGAAGCATCTGAGAGAATAATGGGAGCCCTGGAGAGTTATTCAGCAGCATCGGTACCAGTATCCAGCGCTTCTGGCTGCAGCAGAAGAGGCAGATGGTTTGCATGTGGTGTTTACAACATTCTTTCAGGATGCATCCTCTGCACACTGCGGAGGATGTGTTTTGGGATGCTCTGTAAGGAAGCAAGGCATGGCAGTGAGCACACCAGCTCTAATTGTCCCAGTGCAGCCAGGAGTAACATTTATCACAGGCTCTTCTTCGAGTGAGGGAGACATGGTAAAATGACAGATCTTTGCAATGAACATTACATGGTTTTTCTTTTCTTTTGCTTTTGTGAGCCAAATCATCCAAATATCAGAATTTGGTTTGTGTTTTGAGGCTGAACTTCTGTGAGAATTGCCCATTTTCTGAAAGGAGCTGAGGTCACAGTATTGCCCTTCTTTTGGTGGGGGTATTAATGAGGTCTCTTCTCTCTCTCTGATTAATTAGTACTTCTACAGAACTTGCCAGAAGCTTAATAACATTGAGGCATTTATCCCTCTAGTAAATTTGGTTGCTGTAAGCCGAAAGATTCAAAACATATTTGGGAGGAGCTGACTGTTCAACAACACAAATTAATGACATAATTCAGCTGGAAACTGGGCCAAAAACCCACTGAGGAATGAAGAGGAATTTAGCCAACTCACTAATGATGTTCCAGACCACGGTTGGTCCCAGGTGTGAAAACACAGGTGGGATCTTTTACATGCAAATTGGCCCAACAAGGCAGAAAAGGCTTTGAAACCCTGTGCCTAAGTGTAAAAAGGGTGCTTGCTGTTTAATCACTGCTCCTGGCTCTGTTGCAGAACAAACTTCTTTCCCTCCTTGTGTCAATTTGCCTTTCCCAGCATGTGCCTGTTTTTTCTGCTCAGATCAGGTGCTCTCTGGGCAGGATCTGTCTCTTGCTGTGTGCTTGTACAACACCTCTGATAATGAGAACTCCTTGGTTCAAGCTGCTAAGTATTCCTATAACCCCAGTAATATATGCTATTAAATAACAAAAGTAGGAGCAGACAAGCTATCAGGAGAGCTGGAGCTTGTTTAGGTGGATGAGTGGTGTTTGGCTGCAATTCTAATCACATTTTGAAAGCGAACTGAAGTTTTCATTGCTCACCAAAGTCTGTGCCATGCCCATCACTATCACCTAAAGAAGTGCACAGCTCTCTTCCACAACCACGTAGCTCCCTCAGCCACTCTAGCGAAGATATCATCTACTGCGATAGATAGCCTTAGGTCCGACTTCTGATCATGACAGATATGCAAAGGAAAAAGAAAGCTGGAATAAGTTCATTTTAAAATGCATTTATTCCTGCTGGGGTTTGCTAGTCTCTGCATGCTGTGTAGGATCAGAGAACTTAGCCTGACTTCTTGCTTGTGAGAATGACTTCCCCAATTTTGCTTCATATTTTTTTGACTACATTTGCTTCATTACCTCAGGTTACAAATGGTCTCTCCACTCCTCTGTAGAAAATATTTTTCCAAGCAATCATCAGCCTGCCTCTTTTTTGTGTGTATGTGTTTGCTATTGTAATTTTTTTTTTTTTTTTCCTGAGCACAAGCTCTGTAGGCTCCTTAATGGCCCCTGTAGGCCATTAATGGAAGTTCTGGAATGCAAGAGGGATAAGGACTGTGTGTACGTGTGTGTGTGGGGGGTGTGTAGGGGAATATATAGCATGGGACAAATACAGGTTCCTTGGACTGAAATACGTAAGTGCACATAGGAAGGGCAGGGAGCGTTTCTGCTACACTGGACTTTATGTCCCTGATCAGAGCAACAGGAGCTCAAACTGCTTCGCTTCTCAGTTGGCCCGTGCCACAGACTGTTCCCTTCTGTGGGCTGTCTCTGGCAAATGGGGGGTTAAACTGTAAGTGCTACAAAGAAGCATTATGAAAAGTATTTGGAAAAAAACTGTTTCATCTAAGGAGGGACCCGCCCTGCGAGGCTGGGGAGAGCTGGGCCAGCAGCTCTCTTGAACCACGAACAGCTTGGAGGCTTGAATAATTACGGCAGAAACTGGGCAGCTTTGAGATGTCGTTTTACCTCTCTACAGATTTCCTGTAGAGGCATTTTTTGCATGGCTACTTGAAATAACTGAATGGACTACTTAATAAGCAACCTTTAAATATATCATATAATTAAGTAAAATGCCATTATTTTTCCTTGGTAGCTTTAAGTATTTTCATGCAGCGATAAAATCGCCTATTTTTAAATAGCTGCAGCTTTGCAAATCTTTTTCTCATGCAAAGATTCAATTTTATTACACATATTTTAGTGATTTTTTTTTTTTTAACCTTCCTTTAATATCCTGCTGGTCTATTTTTAAAATGTTTCTTAAGCCTGAACACAAAGGCTACTACTTTACAATGCTCCTTCGCTATTCCCAGTGGATGAACATCTTCCCAAGTGAGCAACAACTTCACAAATGCTGTTCAGTGTCATCAGATCCCCGCTGAAGTTGCCTGTAAGCTGTGTGGATCTGATGGCCCCTCCATTACCTCATACTGGCATCTCCCACCAGCCCTTCTGGGGATATAAGCTTTACGCTCGCCCTCTTATCCTGTAGCATTTTGAGCAGGAACAGCTGGAGACATGGCAGGTCCATCTGGGGAGGACGAGCATTAGGATGGTGAAGAAGCATTGGTCTGTTATCATTCAATGTTCCTCCTGTGAGAGTCACTCTACACTGGGCTGTCCCCAACATGCTGGCCTGTCAGCATGGCCCCATCACGCTTCATAGAAGGTGGAAATATTAATGCATATAATTTTCATCTGGATATACAAATGCAGATTAGTCCTGTTGTTTAACACCACTGCCTTAATAATGTGATAGTAAGTTTTACTTTTTACGCACAGTTCATTCTCTATGCGTACAACTATAGCTACATGCTGGTTTATTTGTGAGGAAGATGATCCCAGAAGACACATACACATAGTTTACTATAGAATTTTACAACTTACCTGTTGATGTCAAAACTTCCTTTGTGGCATTCATCTAAACAGTGTGAACCCTTGTGGTGAGGAGACTCCTTTCAGCCTCACCGGTGGTTCTCAGCATGGGGCACCTCCATCCCTGGGTACATCACACAGAAAGAGGGAGTGAATCTTCGTTTTCATGGGAAATGGTGCATTTTCTTTCTTGGTTCCGTTTCTCGATACAGTGGGCAATGTGACACTCACTTGTATTTCTCAGCCATGCCAGGAGACCGAATAAATATTTGCACAAGTGCTTTTGGGATCTCTGGTTCAAGTGTTCTCTCTATGGGCTGAAGCCTTCAGTGGCTCTGTGAGGGCAGGGTATGGATCAAGTGGGGCTCCAGGAGAACACGGAGGCCCATATGGACCTCCCCGAGCACTAAGATCCGTGCCACAACAGAGCTGCTTTGTCTTCTCTTTGACAGTGCTGTTATGACTTGATTTCACACCTTTCTCTCCCTCTTTAAAATGTTCATCACACAGGCCTGTCTTCAGAAGTGAATTTCACTTAGTACGACATATTCCAGTGAGCTGTCTGATAATCAGGACAAGAACATAATTGGCACATTTCTGCTTCAGGTGGGGCAATTAAGAAAATTTGGTGTTGAGAGCAGACATTGTTTTGACAGAGAGGAGTTGCTAAGACTCTACAAGTCTGGAGGAAAAAAAAGAGACAGTATTGTTAAATTATATAACTTCTGAAGATTAAAAAGAAGACTTTTGTTTGCCTAGTTGTTGCTCTAGTCTTAAAGTCAATAGAGCTGAAGCTCAGTAATGAAAAAGATCATGTTGAAAATACCTTGTCTCATTCAATTCTCTTGCCTTGTCTTTCCAACCTGCACTGAATAAAAACGTTCTTCGCTTCTGGACAGATTATCAAATTTAAAGTGTATTAGCAGGCACCAGCTGTGTGCTGTAATTATTTGGCTGAATCTTATGACGTTAGAAGAGAAAATCTGAGTTAATGGCTCAGATGCTCTCCTGCCTGGTTCCCTAATATCCCCCACCTTGCACCTGGTGCATCTGCACAGAGAGGGGATAAAGCAGCAGGAGGGCAGAAGGGGACGGTCAGGGACATACAGCACAGAGGGACAGATGACTACTCATGTTGCAAGAGCTTTGTAGCAAAATATTAACCATTCTCCACTAGTAGTCCTAAGTGAGGAAGGAAGAACCCAGCTGTATTTCTTCCCAGAGGGCTATAACATTGTCGCAGTAGTCAGGCAGGACTGGATTCAGCTGTCTAAAGAGAGATGTCTCAAGTCTTTGGAGATGCCCAAGAGGAGGGATGAATTTGTATGTCTCAGGTGATTTTCAGGGAAGTGCCCCCAGTGCCGCTCCTGCAGGGCTGCTGACCTCAGAGCTAGAGGACATGGGCAATGGAGCAAGATTGGTTGGCATCAGCATGGTTTTGTGGGTTTATTGGTTACCTCCTTTGCCTTCTTTTAGTTAAATGGAGAATGGCAAATGTGTTGCACTTGTAAGTCAGTAATTCTTATTTCAGTGCAGTAGGAGAGGATCAGTAGATATAGCAGTGGGTGCTGAGACCTTCTGTTTGCACTTTGTGTGGTTCTGGGCTTTACCTTGGGACTAGACTTGAGCTTGTCGTCTGGTCTGATTGTCCCTCTGTGTGCAGGAATTTATTCTGTCTGCAGAACCAGTCACACCTCCCACCGCCACAAAGGGCTGGAGTGCTCTGATGTGCACGTTTTAATTTCTTCTGAAAGGAGTCTAGTCCATGTGCACCAAAACTACTCTGCAAACAGACCGAACATGTAGTAAATATGTGTGATCAGAAAATTTGCTTTCCAGCTGCATGATAGCCATGAACCAAAATCCTAAAGTGGGAGACATGGAACATCCAGAGGAAAATCCTTATCCATCCCCAGTAACTCGAATGCTCTTCAAATTTTAACGAATGTTACATGCTAATTTAGGTAATGTGTTTATCTCCCTTTGAATATAGAGACGCATGTTCATTTCTGAAGAAGACTGCATGGACACCTCTGGACTGCTGATGTTTTGAGGTGCACTATATGATTGACAGGTGCCAAACAGGCTCTGCCAGTATGTATGCGCAAACCCAGCCTGGCAGAATCAAGCAATTATTTTATGATAGCATATTCTGGATTCTGTTTAGTTGACAATCTGTCCTCCTCCTTTGGTGGCACATGTATTTCCTTTTAAAACTTTTTTGTCTAGCCATGGGGGACAGAAACTTACCTTAGAAATGAAAGCTCGACCTTTGGGGAAGATCTCTGTTCTACCAATGGGGCCTTCAGGCAGGATATAGGATGAGACTGGAGATAGAATTGCAAAAGTTGGCAGCCTTTGTATGTATATATTACAGGGATACCAGAGCAGTGTTTGCTAGTATCAAAAAAGCCAAAAGGTTTTGACATAGCAGCTCTTGACCTTCAAACATAAGCCTCTAGGAGCAGGGTACAGCATGTACACAGGCAGTGCTATTTTAATAATAATTTCCTTTTTTGTACTTGTGTCCACCTTTACCTCACTTCTCTTGGTGTGCAGGGCTTTCAGTAGTAACAATTAGAAAAGCAACAGCTTCTCTGGTGCTCTGAGCAGTAACAAAATATTCAAAGCCATATAGAATACTATGTGGATCAAGTTATTGCATGTGAAATCTTGCGCAAGTGCTACTTACAGTCAGTTATTCCTGGCAAAAATATTTCTACGGTTAATAATATAAGCACTGGGCAAAGTGGAAATCAGATAGGAAATTTATTTGTTCTGCTACACCATTTGGAAAAGGGCCAGTATGTTAAATTGGAAATGCTGGTATAATTTACCACGATACATCCATTTTGACTATGTGTTGTAAATACCCACTGGTTGATTAAAGAACGGAGTACTTGGCAGATCACCTGGAGCTTTCTGTCACAAGAGAGAGGGAATCCGGAAATTCCAAGGTAAATTACATATGAAAGGAGATTTTATAAATGGTTCGTGGATGTCAAATTAAGAAGACTAATAAAAACACACAGTCTGAGCTACTTCTTGTTCCACATGCTCTGCATCGTTACCAATGATTGTACAGATCACAAAATATCCTTGCCCAGCAAATACAGAATTCTCGTTATAAGCTTTTTACATCTAACACATGTAGGATTACATGTCTGAATAAGTCTTATGAGACAGGTTAATCAGAACCCTTTTTGCACTGAGATTGGAATCAGAGCTGCTAGTCCATATCAACACTCACTAGTTCTCAAGGAGTCTCGCATTCTGTTGCAGAATTTACAGGTTAGGTATGTATCCACCCTTGCTTTGTTTGGGGAAGAAAAAAACAGCTCATACCCTCTCTCAGTGAGAAAGCATCTTTGCTGGCAGTATTAACCATATGCCAGAATAGCACTGTAGGTAAACTTTGGTCAGCCTAATTTTAAAAATGTCACTTAGGTACTAGGAAAATGATTCCTAGATGGGGACTGATTTCATTAAGACTATCTTGTGCATGTGGAATTAAGATTTTTTTTTTTTCTGCAGTTATAATGAGCCACAGTCAAAATGAAAATCCAGAGGGGTTCATAGGAAAATGTCTTGTAAGACAGGGACACAAATGCTTTCCAGTTTTCTTCAGTCTTGCAGTGTCATAAATTGGGAAAGAAAATGCAACCTAGTGTCTAGTGCAAGGTGCTGAATGGTAGGATGTCTATATTTATTCCTGGCTCTGGCACTGACTCTTGTGCTCTTCAGTGAGTCATTGCTTCACCTGTGAATGGGACAGCAATGATAAAAATTGATTTTCTATATATCCAAAAGATACAGTGATTCCACAAAGTTTAATTCTGCTTTGAAATACTCTGATAAAATATTGCAACGAGATATTGTTGTGTTTCAAAAAAATCCCTACAAGAGCCATAGTTTAAAAACTATACTTAATCTACAAAGTAATTCAGCCCTTGTGAAAAATCAACGTTTCAGCTGCTAACCACTGGTCTGCTTCTAAGAGACTTTTAAATATAACTTAGTATATAATAGTATGTAAATTTTATGGTGTTTTGAAATTACCTTTGAGATACCAGAGGAATGAAGGTGACACCAAGGTTTTTTTAAAAGGTCTAAGGTAAACTGCTGAGGTTACAGAGCACTAAATCTGATCTCCACTCACGAATTGCTCGAGGTATAACATGAACGACTCGAATTACTAGACTTACATAAAAGTTATAGATTGAAGAAGAGCTCAAAATTGTATCTCATATTTTTACTAGATTTCTTTGAAGAACTCTCCATGTATGAGATTGGTACTGTTGAACTGTTTTTCCAAAAACCCTTTGACCTAGTCTTTTACTGAAGGCTGTAAGAGAAACTAAATCATCTTGGGGTGAGATGGAACATCCTTTCATGGATTATTAATATCTGGTTAAATTGTAGTGTGGGAATTACTGATCACTCTTATGATGTGGAGGATTACCAGTGGTCACTCCCAAGGAAATGTGCTGATATTGCTGTCATTCACAGCTCTGACATGATCAACAATAAAAGGACAAGTGAAGGTGCAAGGTAGAAAAGCTCAAGCAAAATAGGAAGTGCTTTAGGAAAGTAAAAAATCTGTGAAGTTATTAAATCCATCTGATTTCATGGTACATACTGTTTTGGCAGTAAAATTGCAGATGAAATCTAATGTCAGTAAATGGAAAATGGTGCACATAGGTGGAGAAAAAGAAACAGCTGCACCTAAAGTGCACAGTGATTAGCGCTATCTTACCTGTCTTGGAATCATGGTATGTAAAAATGTTGCCCTAAGTTCAATAGTGATCAAAAAAGCAAATTGAGTTTAGAGATGATTAGCAAAAGAATGGAGAGCAAAAAAAAGGTATATCATCATGCCACTATGTAACCTGAGGGTATGCCTGTTTCTTGGCCAGTGCAAGAGGTACTACATTAGAAAAAGGAAAAAGTGATAGCTGGATTGGAAAAGTAAGATATAAAGGTGGAGAAGGCTGATAAGAAAAACGAACTCTCACAGAATCCTTAAGGTTGGAAGGCACTGCTGAAGATCTAGTCCAAGCCCCGGCTCAAAGTAGGGCAAAACATAATAGGTTGCTTATGACCACATCCAGTTGAGTTTTAATATGTCCAAAATGGAGATGTTTAAATGTTCCCTAACTTGATCCTCATCCACCACCTCATCCTTCCTTGCTGCAGACCTTCACACTGGTCTCAGGGGCCTGCAGTTCCTGAAGGCTGGGCTTGCCAATGAGGACTAAGGCAAAGAACGCATGGAGTACCTTGGCCTTTTCCATGCCCTTTGTGACTGCGTACCTTGCTCCATTCAGCAGTGGGATCATTTTTCCACAGTCTTCCTTTTGCTACCTATGTATCTTCCTTGCTGCGCTTCCATCCTTCATGAGATTCAAGTTCAGGCAGGCTTTGGCTTTCCTAATTTTATCACTGCACACAGAGAGTGTCTCAATACTCCTGAGTTACTTAGTCCTGCTTCCACTTCTTATAGACTTACTTTTTTTTTTTTAGTTTTGTCACGAGCTATTTGTTTGTCTGTACAGGCCTCCTATCCCACTTTGCTTGACTTCCTGCACATTCCCGTGGACCAGTCTTGAGCTTGGAGGAGGTGATGATTGAAAATCAGCGAGCTCTCCTGAACCTCTCTACTCCCCAGGATACCCTGGAGATTTGTCCTAGCAGGTCAGAGAACAGGGCAAAGTCTTCTCTCTTGAAGTCCAGGTAATGATCCTGCTATTTGACTTGTTCCTTTCTCTTCAGACCCCGAAGTCTCCCATCTCGTGGTCACTGCAGCAAGCCTGGTGCCTGACCTCCACCTCCCCTACCGGTCCTTGTTTGTATCTGTTGGATCCAGGGAGCGCCTTATTATCATCAGTGCACTCTGGAAACTTACCGGACTGCTTGTGTTCCCCTTCCAGCAGATATTGGGTTGGTTCAAATCCTCCATGAGGGCCAGGACCTGCAATGTGAGGCCTCTTTCAGTTGTCTGAAGAAGGCCTCATCTCCTTCTTCTTGCTGATCAGGCAGCCTGCAGCAGACACCCACCACAATGTCACACTGGTCTGCCCTCTAATCCTTGCCCATAAGCTCTCAGTTGGCTCATCCTCCATGTTCCAAAAAAATCTGAATAGATTATCGTTATTCAGCTTGGACGAAATGAGGAATATAACACATTTTTATAATTGGGGTGGTGCAAAGAAGGTTGTTCTTCACTGTTTACTGTTTCTCATGGAACAAAGACTAGAAAGCAATCTGTATCTTAAAAACACCAAGAGGAGTATACTTCCACCTAATGCACAGTCAAATTACGGGCTCCTCTGCAGCATGCATTTCTATAGGTCAGACATGTATAAACTGAAGATGCGAAAAGACAAAGTTAAGGAGGTTTGAACACTGTTACTAAACACTAGTCTTTAGTTACTAAAAATAATGGTTTGGATACCACCATTCCACATGCTAGAAGCTATAATGTAGAGCAGGCACTAATCACTCTATGTTTGTCCTGTTTTCTAATGTGCTTTCTGCTTCTGGTCCCTGCTGGCTGCTGCACGGGATGGGCCTGTTGTCTGAGTGTAGGGGGTCTCTCCCTAGCGTGTTATTATACCCATACACTCGACAAACCTCATTCTAATGCAGTTCATCTCTTTGGATTGTATGTTTTTTGCAGGCAAGGTAGCAACTTGGTTACAAGAGGTAATACAATTGAAACGCAGTGTTTATACTTTTCAGAAGCTGTTAGTTCGTAATACCATTCTGGAGACAGCTGAGGAGGGACTACCTTGAAGCTCTCCATTGCACCATAGTTTCCATATGATGTATATGACTCTGGAATGGGAAGGGCTCATAAATCTTTAGCAAACTGGATCTTGCACAGGATTCACAGGATGCTTGAGAGAAGCAAGAAATGAGACTAGCTTATAAACCTGACCTAAATAACCAACAGTGAATCTTAAAGCAGGCAGAAATTGTCTAGGCATAATGAAATAGGCAGAAGTGCTTGCAAACTTATTCTAAATACCCATTTATTTAGCTTCTTCTAATAGCTTTCTGAATCCATTGGCACAGACCAGGGAAATTTCTCTTTATAACCCATTTATTCCAGGAGGCTTCTGAACCTTAGTCAAAGAAGTCAGAGATGAAGACAAAATTGACAAAATAGTGGAAGAAAATTCCAAATTAAAATCACAGCCCCAAAAAGTGATGCGTTACATTTTCTGTTCAGTACTAGTAAGTGCCATATAATTCATAACATGTCCTTTCTATAAAAAGCTAATAAAGGAGAGCTGGAAGTGACTGTGGAAAGTAGCCTGCCTGTGATGTGGGAATGACTCCATACCCAAATACCAGAGGATACTGAGAGTGGCACAAGTTAACACAGCTATCCCTTTGACATTCTCACTGAACAAGATGCTACTTCTGTTATTTTTGGATGCGGCTTCTCGGTTTTTTAACAGAAAGAGCAGAATATAACCATGTACAGCCATTAGGCAGAGACATGTCCAACTATGAGTGACTTTCTGCTGTAATGACTTTCTGCTTGGCAGAAATGTTCATCATAGAATAGTTTGGGTTGGAAGGGACCTTAACGATCATCTAGTTCCAAATCCCCTGACACAGGCAGGGACACCCTTCGCTAGAGCAGGTTGCTCAAAGCCCCATCCAGCCTGGCCCTGAACACTCCTAGGGATGGGGCATCCACAACTTTTCGGGGTAACTTGTTCCAGTGCCTCACCACACTAATGGGGAAGAATTTCTTCCTTATATCTAAGCTAAATCTATGCTCTTTCAGTTTAAAGCCATTACCCCTTGTTCCATCAATACATGCCCTTGTAACGAGTCCCTCTCCAGCTTTCTTGTAGGTCCACATTAGGTACTAGAAGGCTGCTATAAGGTCTTCCCAGAGCCTTATCTTCTCCAGGCTGAACAACCCCAACTCTCTCAGCTTGTCTTCATAGGAGAGGTGCTTCAGCTCCCTGATCGTCTTTGTGGCCCTCTCTGTACTCACTCCAACAGGTCCCTGTTCTTCTTATGTTGAAGGGCCCAGAGCTTGATGTAGTACTGCAAGTGGGGTCTCATGAGAGTGGAGAAAGCTGCTTTTGATGCAGCCTAGGATACGGTTTGCTTCCTGGACTGTGAGTGCACACACTACTACAGCTACTCCCACCAATAATAACAATAGTAATAATAACAATTATAATAATAGCAAAAATTATAAAAGAATTTACAAAATAAGTAATACAAAATCCAGTTGCTAACCATCTGGCTTTTGATGCTCAGCCTGCTTCCCCCAAAATATATACTGAGCATGATGTCACAAGGTGTTGAATATGCCTTTGTCCAGTTTGGGTCAGCTGTCCTGGCTGCGCCCCCTCTCAGCTTCTTGTGCACCTGGCACAGTGTGAGAAGCTGAAAAGTCTTTGACTATTACTTAGCAACAAGTAGAACATCAGTGTATTATCAACATTATTCTCATTCTAAATCCAAAGCACAGCACTATACCAGCTACTAGGAAGAAAATTAACTCTACCCTAGCTGAAACCAGGACAGATGGCTAGAGGCAGTTGAGACATGACTTCCTAAGTATGGACCACAATGCAAAGAGGGAACTGCAACTTTTTGTAATTTTTTTTCATTTGCGTTTAACATGCACTTGTGAGTGTAGCCGATGTGAAAGGAACTATACAGAAACATGAATGTGTCTGAAGCAAATGGTGTATTAAAAGGACGTCACTATGAGCTATTGTTAGCCAACTTCTTTCCAGATCGGGTCTCCACAGTAACATTGCAATCATTGATAAACAAAGAAAAATGTGCATTTTTTAGAATCAGAATAAATACTTGATGTGCAGCAGAAAAGGGTTGGCAAATGCACTGCACCAGTAATCTGGCAACAGTATTAGTTCTGTGATCTTTGAACAAGCTACTAATTGTGACCATTTTCAACCATGCCTAAAGGAGCCCTTAGTTCTTTTGAGTTAACTAGATGTTTGTCCTTGTACCTGGAAGTGAACCCAAGTAAAAAATGTTTGGAATTAGTCAATATACGATATACGTGGTGAAAAAAAAAACCTCTAGGTGACCATACTGGTCGTGCAGCTTTGTACAAACATTTATTTTTCCCGGGACTGACGTGTATTGAGAGTAGCTGGATGTGCCCTTCACTTGCTTGTTTTACTCTTCAAGAGTCTGTTGTCCATCTGTTCTACAAACACTGTAAGGGTCTGTTCTGATCTGTAGTCCTAAGAGCTCCTACAAGTCTACCTTTATATCCTTCTTGTAAATGTTAGGACAACAAGAGGAATTTTATACTGTGGTTGAGGTTGTGCCATCCCATTGGTTTGCTGAAAGGGTGTTACTGAGGTTCAAGAGGGTATAGAGAGTTGGTGGTGCACCTATGGTTGGTGTTTTATGTCAGATGATTGCATGTGACTCCAATTGTGGTAACCATCCTTAAAAATATTTTTAGTAGTTTATTGAAGTTAAGGCAGAAAAAAGAAAAATGTAGTTGAAGAATTTGACATATAATGTATGAAATGCTTGACATTAGGTTTCCCTCCAGCACCGGAAAGTAATCATAGGAGAATCTCTTGGTTGGTATTAAAAGTAGTATAAATAGTGCATCTGAGGAGAAAAAAAATTAGTTCATTTGCGTGGTCTGGAACTTTATTTTTTAAGTTTCATCTTGTTTACTTTTAGATAAAGCAAGATCAGCCCACACCGACGAGAAGAAATGACACAGACAACGTACGTCTTGTGCTGGTTTTCATTCATAGGTCACAGTAGGAAGGCATCACCCAGCTCTTGGTTTGAAACGACACTTGGGGAAATGGAAACCTTTTACCATCATTGTCCTGCTTAAGACATTGATCCTATTAGGCCTTTCAAGGATGTGCAGCAGGAGTCAAGTTTTGTGTCTGTATATTGCAAGAAGCTGGGATTGAGTTTTCTGAGGGGACTTGGAGTGCTCCTCTTCGTAAACTTGGGCAGGAGTCCTCGCGGTCTCCCAGTTAAGTACTCTGCCAGGGAGCCCAGAGATTGTGAGGAAGGGACCAGCCAGGGTTACACTGTGCTTCTTCCAGTTGTTTTTCCTTTAGCAACCACATGTCAGCACTGCCAGCCGAGGAAACATGCCTGCGAGCCTGGCTGCAATCATCTGTCTCACATCTCTAACATTTCTGCTGCTTATCCTGCCAGTGGATAGCATTACCGCAAAATGCCTTGTTGAAATCAATCCTGCTTATACCACGTCTTTTCTCCAGCTTGTGGTTACTTTTGTTTGCAACTCTACACAGCAAGCTGAGACAGACCCTCCCACACTGCAACACTTAGAAAATGGGTCCCATGTAATCACACCTTTCAACTCTAACTGGGGGTCCCTGAAAAGTATTTCTTTCTATTTAACAGAAGCTTATTTTCCTGCTATGGCTCGAATCCCACTCCTCTGGCTCAGGAGTCACAGGGATGACTTACACATTCGTAGCAGGCAGGACTGTTTTCTTGCCAAGTATGTGACAATATATATACCCCATGGTGGCCTCTTACAGGCAAAGCGGGACTACAGTTATTCACAAGTCCTCCCTTAAATATCACAGAGTCCTTAGTTTGGAGAGTGAAGCTGTAGGGCCCTCTTGTGGGAAGAAAACAGCAGTCCTGCCTGTTGTGAAATACATACGCTTTGGTGAAAACCTGCAGTCAACATGTGCCGTGATCTGTCAAAGCATTGTACTGTGATACGCATTGTGTGACAGCCCGGGCACCTTCCATTGGTGCTCAAATCTGATTCCTATCTGCAAGCCTGGAAATGACAAAGGGTCGTGTTTATAAACTTCAGCCCTGTGTATGGCTGCTGACCTGTCCCTGATCTCCCAGAGTGGTTTTTTCTTTGCCCAAGTCATGGATGTTAACTCCTAAAACCAACTACTCTGCTCTGTTCTGCTAGGCCCAGTGGTGGTGGCACTTCATTCGTATATGGATGAGTTGAGTCTGTGCCACAGTCATGCCATGACCTAGGGACCCACCACAACACCTTCTCTCCTCCAGCTGCTGACCACAGTTCCTAATGCCTCAGCCCAACTACTCTCCCACCAAGGAGGAATGTGGCTTTGTGGCAACATGCTCTCTCTTCTCAGCCTCTTGCCTCCTGGCCTGGGAAGAACTCCTCCATGGCTTCCTGAAGGCTTCAAACACGTTTTGCGTCTTTGCACCTGCATCAAGAAACCGGAGGTCTCATCCAGGCCCCGGGTGTTATCCATGTGTTTAGAGGATCTGTGAGCTGGCTGCAAGCAGTGAAGGAGGCCAGAGCTGGGGCCCACAGGCAGAGTTAGGGCACGAACCTGCTTTATGTCAGGTCTGTGGACAGGAGATGTCAGGTTTTAGGTCTTGATTATACCTAAAAAGTTAGTGAGAGGAGTTGTGTCTGGTTTCACTCTGGGCAGGCAATGGCATGAGTTGGATGCTGGATCTTTCATACTGAACCACACTAAAGTTGCTGATGGAGCAGTGACAGACACGGCGTGACAGCAGTTCAGAAATCTTTGAGCATAGCTCCCCAGCAAAAAACTTTTCATGCTGAGCATCCCGAACATATTTGAGTATCTAACTCCGTCTCTCTTAGCCACATCCAGAAGCTATAGACCTTTTCCCATAGACCAAGACCCATTTCTGACATCAAACAGTCTTCCTTGAGGGAGGATGGTTTCTTTTTCTACTCAGTACTCTGATAGTTGTATGGTGCAAGAACAAAGCAAAACAAAAAGAACCAGCCCCTCTGAAGCTCAACTTAGGAGAAATATCATTATTATTATATCATTTTTATTACTATATTGATAAGTGTTTGCATATTTTCACCTCATCATGATCTCAGTCCATATCTGCCTCTACTGTGACAGCTTCATGTCCTCAGTCATCCCATCTATTTTGCTTCAGCAAATGATCTCCTAAATTACAACAAAATCACACTCTTTCTTTAACACGTAAAGTTAAAATTTCTATGACAGTTACCTCAGATATTAAACTTGATAATATAAAAAGCAATCAAGGAAATTCTTGGAAATATTTGCATTATTGCAAATTCTAAGAATCAAAAATATCAGAAGTGAGATACTGCGAGTATACTCGGAAAGTATAGCATATACATAAACCCAATTTCAGAATAATGGATACAATATGGACTTTTGTCTTTCCAAGACTATTTTCTGGAGTTTCATTTACATTTTTTTCTGATGTCAAAATGACTAATTGGCATTAATTTTTCATGAAAACTTATAAATGAGCATGGGCCTGTGTTGTAGCTACATCTCCTATTGGTTTATTAAAAATGTTATTAATCAATTCTAAAATCTACTTGATCCTGACATGGACAGTTGGCTGCTTTTTCCAGTTAAAGGATTCCCCCAATAATCCCTCCTTGCCACTGTTTTGGGAGGATGTAAGAAGTAAAGAGATGTCTCTTGGAAGAGTTAACAAAAATTGACAAGCCATTGGTGAGTTGAAGAGGAATGTTTCAAGAGACAAGGTCATTTACCTTTTCTTATTTGGTGTTTTTGTGTGGATGTGCAACGCTTTTAGGGGCAAAACTTGCGTTTTGGCAGGGTGCTTTACCCTTGTCGTGGAATTCATGAAAGCAGAAACAGCAAGGGCAAGGTTTTATGGTTCAGGCTAGGTAATGCTGAGCAGGAGTATGCTGAGAGTTTCGAGAGAAATATTGGTGGGTTTGGAACAAAAGCTATTGATGAGCTGTTGAAGACCGTTGAACCCAAAGCACTGAACTGTACTGTGTGCGCTGCTGACATGGACCCTGAACTTCATTAACTGGAACAAGAAGCCAAAAGACAGAGCAAACCCTTCATCACCTCTATCAACAAATACAGATCATAAGATCTGGAGCTCGTACAGGACCCCAGTAAACACCTAGCAATATTACACCAAAGCCTGTTGCACACCTGGATGCATCTCTGAATTCTCTCATTCATGGGTACCACAAGATAAACAGAAAAAATGAATTTTTAGTTTCTTATGCGATCTGCTAATCATGAGAGCTTGGATTGTAGGAAAAACAGCATGACTCAGGAGACTAGTGTTATTTGAATTAGAAGCAGATCTTAGGAAGAAGGATCAGGCAGCCTATAGTTCTCCCCTGCGGGCAATCATTTATGATACTGCAAAATCCCAAATCTATATAGCTTTGGTAGAGCTTTACATTTATTTTATGCAGCGTGTAAGTTATTAGAAGAAGAAACTCAATTCACTTTAATTTACTTTTCTTCCTCCAGGACAAAGGATGCTTAAAAATTAAATTCCGTTTGATTTCCACAGTGTGGTTTGACTAAAATGCTATGCCAGATCTATAAACCAGTGCAGGAATTTTACTTGCAGAGCTGACGTATGTTTGTTATTTCTTTCTGCAGTAGTGGTCTGCTGGGCCTGCCTTGTGTCTAACAGGCGGTTGCACAGCTTTAAGAGTCCTGTTGGTCTTATTCCACTTTACTGGCAAAGTCCCCAGTTTTCTGGGCTGCAGGGAATCATTCCCTTTGTGTGCCCTTTTCAGCCATCCCAAGTGTTTAGAGTGGCATTCCAAATCTGTGGTCGTAACAGAGATCCATGCTACGGAGATGTTTCACAAGTATATATTTAGACCTAGTTCAGCAAAGGTCTAAAAATGAGTTTAAATCAAAATATGACAAGGCAGTACCATATAGAGACACCCTAGCTGTCCTGGAACAAGCTAATGTAATGCTGGAAGCAGTACAGCCATGGTGGTACAATGGCCTCCTAGCAGGCATTTTAGCTCTGTTGGGGCCATGCACATTATCTTCAGTACAGAGCTTTTGGAAATTTGACACATTCCCTGAGCACTCCCACTAATTTGCTCAGAGCTAGTCTGTATAACCCTATATAGCATTGTAGGTATGATTTCTGTTGATGTGTTCCCTTTCCTGTGCCCCAAAGCTAAACACTGTATTATTGGGCTGAGTCAGGATACTACTGTCTGATTTTCAGCATTGTGGCTCCAAACATGCACCCATTTTAGTGGGAAATACGGTGCTGAAAACAGTGCCCATAGGGCATAATCCTGCACCATTGAAGTCAGTTGGGGTTTCACAATTGATTTCCATTGGGGAAAAATCAAGGATGCCAGCAGCTGTCACTGCAATATTACTGTAAGATAACGGTAGGTAGCTGCAGGCAATGTGATTTGGAAGAATAAATTTGAGCAGACAGGGGTTAGATCAATATCTGAAGGATGATTATCTTGGTCAGCACAGTATTTTCCATAGCCTAATTCAATCTAAACAATCTCTAAATATATCACAGACTGTGAAATTTCAATCTCTGTCCTGTCAGCTTGTTCATGTGAAGATGGATGACATGCCTGACGAAGAAAAAAGGCCTGGTCCTGCTACTGCTAAAGTAACTAATAAATGTCTCATTAGCTTCAAGAAGCCCTGAAAGAGTCACTTTGTCAAATTGCTTAATTAAACAGAGGTAGTAGTTCTTTTCCAGGTGTAATGGGTTCATAGCTGTTGCACATGCACAGACCTTGTCCCCAAAGGAAAGAATAATCTCTCCAAGCTTTTGGAAATTAAAGAAAAAAATCCAAAATTAGAGATGATGTTCAGAATGGGAGGCTGCTATTTTAGGCAGCCCTTGACCAGTAGACACCACACGTTTAAAAAAACACATTGAAATAATTTTTTTGGGGGGGAGCCGGGTGCTCTCAGATGTCTGCAGATTCATTTGTGTGCTCCTCTGCAACCCCTTGCCTATGGTCAGGTATGTGCTTGGAGAAGGGAGGCACTGTCAGGTAGCAAAATCTGGGGTGCCATGAAGTTAAAGAAATGAGTAAACTGGGCAAAATTTACCTTTCACCTTTCAATTTTGCCTGGGTTTCAGCTAGGTTTTTTTCAGAAAAGGTGGCCATCAGGACTGACGGTTTGGACAGCCAGGTGGTCTCCAAATTGGGGCAGCAGCCGAAGGAGGGTGCAGATGGCAGATGTGGGGCAGGTTTTAAAATGGTGTCCCTGGGTTGCCTGTAGCAATCCACCTAGGCAATGTTATGGGCTGTTTAGTAAAGGGGTGAATGTGTGTTTGCAGATTTGTTACAGAATTAGGACCAGATACAATTAATTGCTGTTGCAATAATGGGCTTGTGGATAAACTTACAGAAGCACTCATGAAGTACCTTTCTGGGAAGAAATGTCTCTCTTCACCCAGCTGGAACCCGCCAGACAGTGTTAGGAGAAGCTTCCACTATCACGATGGGAAGAATATGAAATAAAAGAGTGGAAATTCACTCAGCAGATCTACCCAGCAGCCTACAGGCTGGAACTGTAATTCCGACTCCAGCTGTCTTTGTCCCTGATGCAATCACATACATACACATTTGAGCCTCTTCCTGCTTACTGCAGAAAATAAATATTTTGCCAAACTGAAAAAAATTAAAAAATTGATATGATAATGAGGTTAAAATTTCAGGTATAAATATAGCCGAATTTTTAAAAGAGGCTTTAAGCTCTTTCGCATTTCTCATAGGAATTCATTCTGACTGCAATTAAAACTCCAGTGCCTTAATTATTTTAATCATTTAAATCTTCACTGTAACTGCTGCATGTTATTTAAAACTTAAAAGAGCTACAAAAAACTTTCGATATCTGTAGGGCTTCAACAGATGTTTTCTTTCTCATGACAAGACATCCTTTTTTATTTCTCACTTCCAAAATACTGGAAAATATTATTATTATGCAAAATTAAAAAAAAAAAAATGTTGAGCTGAATAGTACTGAGAAAAATCAGTCAGTATTCAGTGAAAAATTACTGGATTTTGAAAATAATCCTGTCAGCAGTGGTGTCTGGAAGCACACCTGGGTTATGCATTAACCATGCCATGGATGCACACACACAGACACTTTTTTTTCTACGTATGTGCAGTCAGTTTGGATCCAGGAGCACACAAATTGGCTGCACCTTTTCCAAGAGAGCTCGGGACTGGAGCCAGTCGACCTGCTGCTGCGCGGTGTGGACATGAAATCGGTACCTGCTGAGGGCTCCACACTATGCTCCTCAGGATATTTTAGGCATAGCAGTAACAATTAATTCTTTGTAGCTATAGTATTTGTAAGGAAAGCACACCAGAGAGCTTGGCCAATTGATTAATTAAAATAGGGGGGAAAAAAAAAGCATTTGAAGAGGAATACAGGGAAATAGCTGCATCTTTCCTTTGTAATCCACAGCACAGAGATTACTCGGGCCAGGTCCTGCATTCACAAATTCAGTAGCCACTTTACCATTGTTTCAGCACAAATAAGATGAAACCTGCTCAGGCTACTCTGACATCCTAAGATAAGGCTAATGTCAAAGAAAGTTCTTTTAGTTCCTGTTAAGATCTGGCAGTAGATAAAGCATTTTCCATTGTTCAGACAGGTAAAGTTGCAGGGTGGCTATCTCTCTTGGGCAGTACCTGTGCTAGGCTCAGCTTTCTCTTCAGGTGTGTGTCCAGTGATTACATGGTGGGGGCAAAATATGAAGAGCAGCTTGAGGCTGGTAGTAGAGGAGGGGTTCATGGTGGCCCCATGGCTTCTAAGCAGGAGCATTTTCCTTTGCTCCTAGTCGGGAGGCTGCAGCACTGCTGCCTGGCAGCAATCAGGTTGTCAGATCAACTAATATGTGCATGACCTGCTCTGGGCAAGATCAGCATCCTGGTTTGAAACAAACTGTTTTTATTTGGAAAGCTGAAACTCACTTTTAAGAGCAGGAATATTGATCTCCATTGCTTAAGAATGGACTTGATGCATTGGCCAATGAGTTATCTATTTAGCTACAGTTTACATTAATTTACTTTGGTTTCACAAAGAGATTAAATCAAGTGATCCATATCTGCCACATGTTGGATTATGCTACATGCATGCTGTTATTTCTACAGTGACAATTAGGCGATGTCATGTCTGCGTCGTTCTTTGGGCATTCTTCCCCACATCTGGCATTTTGGGAAGAACTTAACATTCACTAAACCAGCAAGAGATTACTCTAACATCTAATTCTTCTTGTACAAATTAAGGCTCTGATCCCATGAAGATTTATCCATATGCCTGCTTTCATGTACAATGGATTGTCCCATTGAACTTGCAAAATGAATAAAGTTATGCTTATGCATAAGTGCTAGAAGGATTCATGCCTAAATAAGGAAAGTGAACACTGACAGTATATAATTATCCATAAACTTAAGCTATAAACACGGCAGAAACCACCTCCAAAATAAATGTAGGAAATGGACTGAAATGGAGAAGTCTGGGAGAGTATTTTTACTTTGCCTCATTCACAGCAATTTTGCACTGTTAGTAATATCCAAACCGGTAATCTAAATTGCCTGCTGCTTGTGCTATATATGAACTCTGGCACACAATTTGGTTTCTGCATCCATTTAGACACTTACTATTGCCAATAAACGTTAAAAGGGAAAGAGGGGTAGAAAGAAAGGTCTCTAAATAATTTCAGTGCACTTTCAAGACCCCAATTTATTGCTAACAGCCATCTATTACTTTAAGAAAATTAATAGACATCGTTGTCACCACACAGACAGTCCATTGCCTTCAGAACGACTCTAACATTGCCAATCTAGATATATTTTGTCTCTTACATGTCCTTAGTCCTCAGGTTTCACATCAATTCAGGTTTATTCAGAGTTGGCTGAAACACAGAATTTCAAGTTGGCAGACAATAATAATTGTTGCTTAAATATATTTAATGAACTGAAACTTTAAAACCAAAAATTGCTCACAGAGGCCTCATGGTGTGAAAGAAAATGGCATTGCTGTTTCTTTCACCACTGCCAAGAGCAGAGTGTTGGTTGAATACATAAGCTCCAGAGGTCTCGAGGCTGGCTTTCTACCACATTCCCTGGGCTGGGTACAACGCTCCCAGGCTCCTGGGCTTCCATCTTGTGATTTGAAGGCTGGTGTGGTAGGCTGTGAAGTTTTGAAGATCAAGAAATGGATTTACTTTCTGGGAATGGACTGGGAGACCTTGTGCAGATACTTCCATCTCCAACGCCCTGGTTCTGCGATCAGAAGGTGGGAGCCTGGAGACCTGCAGCTGGATCCAGGATCTCACTGCTGTCAGGCACCCAACTTTACAGCACTGTCACCTCTCTCGTCCAAGAGACAGCACTTGAGGGAGCTGTGCTTGAAAGGGACTCCAACCTGCTGCTGTGCAGCCGTGGTCCTGAGAGCTCCAAAGTCTCCAGGGGCAAACAGACTTGAGATTCTCCAAGGGCAAACAAGCCTGAGGTCTCTAAGAGCAAACAGGCCTAGGTCTTATCTCTGGAGGGCAGGGCTGGGAAGTTCCTAGGTCTCTCCAGCATTTTGTAGAAGCATTTAGCCCTCATGATTACTTTCTGAAGCCAGACAAGTTTCTGGAGGAGACATGCCTGTGATCTACCAAGAGCTCAAGAAATTGAGGTGTTTCAGCTGAAGGATTTCAGTTCAAACTCCAGCTTTTTCAAAAAATTTCATCAAAAATTTTCTGCCCTGCTCTAGCTACGACATGAGATATGAGGCTAGCCTGGACTCAGAAAATGCATCCTGGGAAAAAAAAATAAATAAAAACAAAGAAACAAAAAAAGTGAACATCGATGAAGTGTCGTTTTGTTTTGGTTTGGTTTGGTTTGGTTTGTTTGGTTTGGTTTGGTTTGGTTTGGTTTGGTTTGTTTTAATTAGGAACTGGGGACAGGTAACCAAATGTTTCCTGTTTAAGGAGAACATCCACAAAGACCAAGCATTTCTAAACAATAAACAATATACAAATTGATAGTTAATACAAGTTAATACAAGATAATAAAAGCTGTCTTGGCTTTTGCTTTTCTAGAATGTATATGATGGAGCAAATAGTTTATTAGCTTTCTAGAGATTAAAGATATTTAAAGATACTTTGGATTTCTGTTACTCACACATTACTAAGAGCAGAGAAAACAGGGAGCTGGAGCACTTTTAAAATACCCTTTACAGAAGACAGGTCTTTGTAAGTGCATCTTTAAAACGTATTAGTTTCTCATTTTCCAGGAAGTCCTCTGGGAGTAAGATGGAGCTGCAATTACCAACAAATGCTGCCAGAAGATTCCTTGGCCCATTTTTTAGCCCATCAGTTTGCCCCAGAGCAAACACCAATGATCCCTGGGACACCAGCAGACAACCTTCACCCTGCCACAGCAACCCTTCCTAGATGTAATGCAACACTACGTCCCTGCTCCATGGTGCAGCTCGTCACTGCTTTTCTCCTCAGTATCTAAGCAAAAGACTTTGAAAGTCCTTGTAAATGGTCTTTGATATCTAGTAATGTAATGTACATGTCTGTCTTTTGCAAACAGTTCTAAGGTTGTTGTGACATACCTCCCCAGCAGTCCTGTGTGATGGGGATGGAAAAAGAAAGGGGTTTTGTCTGTAGCATGGTTCTTGCAGAAATAGCACAGCTCAATTCAGAAAACTACTGTGTTTAATTAGCTTAAATAACATGGATTTTCCCTTGGATCCCCATCCTATTCTGTGCAGCACTCCCAGATACCACACACTTTCCCATTTCTCTCATGGGTGCAGAACAGTCTTCCTCTCTCCATACCCTGGCATGGGTTGAAGTTTGGCAACATACTGGTGAAAAAAGAAATTATGTGAATGGCAGAGAAGACACGGAGTAGCAAGAGTGATCCTTGCATGGGTGGCTGAGCACAGAGAGATGATACACAATGACTTAATTTAAGATTCTCTCCTGCTGAAGGGATGCGATAAGATGGGTAGAAGGGCTTTTCATTTCAACATATATGATAAATGCCACTCTACTTTCAGGAAAATGATCACATGAGAAAATGCAGCCTTCCGTGAAGACCAGGGAAGACTGAGTTGCTGAGCTTCGTGGTTTGAAGCTTTGAATTTTTACTTTAATTTCTTTTTTAAGTTGTAAAAATGAAGATGATCTCATTATTTTCGAGTAATTTTAGTGACTTCACAAATACTGTTATGAACCTTTAATATTATAAGTACTAGCACGAACTCTCTATCAGGAGAGGGAAGAAAACCAAATATGGTCACGTTTTCTTCCTCCCCATTTGTATAAAATGTCAGTATGCCATAACACCTCAGATATAAAAAACAAAATACTAATTCAGTTTTGTTTTAACATTCTGTTACTGAATTTCTTTATTTTGTAGAATTTTTTGGAAAAGTCTCCACTTTTTTCTTCCCATTAATATTCTGGGAATAGTTTGTTATTCTTTTAACCTTAATGGAACTTTTGTGCTTAGAAAATGTTTTGTGGCTACATGGTCCTTCATGCTTTCACTTCAAGGTGAAATGTTTCTTTCATGTTTTCCACAAAGTATATGCCTCAAGATTTTGTAGATATTACAGTTCTGAAGTTCTAAACGATATATACATTGAAATGTTAAGGACATCAGCCTTTTGCCTTGATGACTGGATCTTTCCAGCTATGTCTACAATATACTGAATTATTGATACAATCCACATGGGGCATTGCATGAGGCAGCAATCCTGCAGCTAGGATAGTCGGCAGTCACGTAATTAAAGATTGTACCATGATACATCAGAAGAGGGAGGCCAATTTAGTATGACAAGGACAATCTGAAGTCTGGCACTTTCTTGGTTTAAGACTTTCCTTTACAAATTTTAAATGAATTAATTTTATTGGACTAGTTTGTACCTTTTTGTACTAGAGGGAGAAGTCAGAGGATACATGTCTAGAATAAATGAATTATTACATCTTTAGAAAACAAAAAATAACTTGAATTTCAGTTCATCAATTTTCCTAAATTATTTCTCCAGTTTAGTACTTGCCCTTCATCTTTACTGATGCAGAAAGTAGGATTTGATAGACTGGGCAATTTTATATGGCAGAGGAAAAGATTTGTTGTTTTCATTTGCTCTGCTGGTAGAAGAACACTTTCAGATATTTCTGAGTCGCAAAAACAGCTACCCCAAATATTTTTATAATAAGAATACATTATATAAAACACACTTGCTAAGGGAAAAAATAATTTAAAAAAGGGTTTTGCTATATTCAGCATAAGCTGAAGCTACCTGAAAATTACTGTTCATCCCCAATACAGCAAATATCCCCATTCTTGGCTTTTCCAGTACGCCGGCTGTAACCTGCGCCATATTCTTGTTTGCTGACAGCTTACATCGGGCCAGCACAGTTTCTAGGTGGCTGAGAGGAAGGCTTTCAGTGTAGCGGAGCTTGCTAAGGCAAAGTTATCTAAACAGGTACTGAAGCTTAGTGGCAGTTTCACAATGTTGAACAAAATAAGGAAATAATTGTTTATTTGTGCTGTCGTTGTCTGGGATTTCTAAACACTATTTGACTTGGAATTTTTGAGCTAAGGTAAAACTAACCGGAACAGATGTATTTACACTTTTCCTCTTGGGCATTTGATAAGAAGCAGGAGGGCTGGTATGTTTTTCAAGCTCAGATCTCTGTGGTTTTGGGCTCACACCAAGACAATCCACCCACAAAGCCTCTGAGACTGCAGGTGACATGTGATGGGCCAGCTCAGAGCACAGACGAAGGTCCTCTGTAGTCACTCATAACTTATGTGGACCTAATGTTTCTGAGTAATCCCTGATTATCTGAGTAATCTCTGATTTGCTCTTTCCTTAACCTGCCACCAGATCAGTTGCAGCGGTTGACTATGGGATCGCTGTCTGTTGACAGCCAGCTATTCTAGTCAAGCCATACAGATGCTGAGTGTTTCTTGTCCCGGCTTTCCCTTTTTACTGACAATGGCAAGACCATTTCCATGACCTCCATCTGACTATCTAATAATTTTATAAAACCCTTTCTTGTTACTTTGTACATTACTTGCTAATTGCATCTCATTTTGTGTTGACTTTCATGTCTTTGTCTGCTTCTGCTTTGCTTTAATTCTTGTCCTTAGCTGTTTGAGCTATGTTTTGCTGCCTGGCTCCTCTTTATATTTCTGGTGATTGAAGAACTCTGATTTAGCTGGGTGTCTCTTTTGTTTCCTCTGCTTTTTCTGCCTTTTTTCTTTGCCTCATCATATTTTACTCCAATGCTTCTGATTTTTTTTTTTTGCCAGTTTGCCTGATCCCTTCCCTTTACATATATTTCTACAGGATGTTAACTGCCAGCTCCCTGAACTTATTCTGCTTAGCTTTCTTAAAGGCTTTTATTCTGTATTTCTTCTTTGCTGTAAGAAGAACCCCGTAACCATCCCTAGTCACTCTAAATCCCTGCCAATCACTTCCATGATATCCCTGCTAGTGAAAAATAGATCTAGAAAAGCCTGTCTTCCAGATGTGTTTTCTAAATCTTACCCATGTCATCTGCTGGGAAGTCTGGGTGAGATTCCTCAAACCCAAGAGAAATGTATGTGAGTAAATGAATGTAAGCACAGGCTTGAGATGGCTGTCTGATTTTCTTTATGGTTAGTATTAAATAGCAATTTGTAGTTAGCAGCAGTAGTAAACAGTATTTTTTTTTTCCAATTCTCATTCGTTTCATCCTAAATTGGTATCTGAATCAATGAATGATGCCCTAAAGGTACCTGTTTCTAACCACTGAGTACAAGGAGAGCTGTGGGTTGCTAGTTCACACAGAGAATTCAATGCTGCAGGTCTCCCAGGTCCCACCTTCTGCCATCTGTGGCAGCCTCTTAATGGCAGATGCTTGGGGAAAGTGTCCCATTAACACCCAGCCTTGTGCTTTGCATGGCTCTGTTAGCTGTAGAGAAAGAAAACACTTCATCCACCCCGTGCCAGGTTTGGTGGATAATAATGCACAAAGGTTCATTTAGCTTCCTATGCGTTATTTTGGTGTTTGCAGTCCATTTCTCATGGGTAAGATATTGGTTACGGAAGTCTCCCTGATTTTTGTAGTCATGTTGCAATATAATGCGAGAAGGAAAACAAAGCGTGGTGGTTACCTGCAGTTATCGTCTTCTCAGCATTGCCGTCCATCAGGCAGAGAAGGTGAACATTAGTTATCAGTTTAGTTATCGGATCCTACTCTGATTCCTTCATTTACATCTAATTCATTTTGATGCCTGCTTAAGGTACTAGATGTCTTGTCCTCAACAGGTTCTCTGAGCTTACACAAGCCACACTCAATGGAAGTGAGAGCCAAAAGCCATTACAGCATTGATCCCAAGGCTGTTGTCAGTGTTCGAATAAGTCCCAGTTGAATTTAATTTCTTCTTAGCACAAGGACTCATATCTTGGGAACAAACCCAGATGCTGTCAGACTGCGAGACAATTGGCTTTTCTGGTGACAATATAATTAATGCTATTTAAACCTCAGAAAAGAAAGCAAAGAACCCACAAAAGGTTCAAGTTTAGGACTACACACCTTCCTTTCACTACCTATCTCAAGAGAAGTGAATCCATTAGAAAAAGTTCCCAGATGCCAAAACCAACAAAAACACAGACTTTAAGGTCTAGCCAAGTTGTGGTTAAAGATATTTCTCTGTGGATCACACTCACTCATTAATTTTAAGGCTGGACATTCTCCAAACTCCCCTGTTCACTATTTTTTCTAATATATCTAGCTGAATGAAAATTAGGATTTCAGAACTCTGTTGCTTTCTGAAGGAAAAGCAAAGGAGTAATCTAAACCTGTTGACAATGGACCCAAGCATTCATAACAGAGCAAAGCAGCTTAGATGACATAAATCAATATGGCTCAATGGTTTGGATCATGTATATGTGATGTGGTCTTCTAGGATTTTAATTTTAATAGGTAGAAAAGTGCTGTGGTCAAATGCTTTTGACATAATTAAATTCATAGGAAATAATTTATTTTCAATATAGATTGTCAGGAAAAGGTGATTCTTTTGGACAACATAAGAAAAGGATCACATGAAAGACTTACGCTTTTGTATAAAACATTGTGAAGTGCTCTATTCTTCACAAGCATTTGCATAAAGAAATCAGTAAACAAGCCAGCAGAACAATGTGCTTCCAAAGCAAAAATAATCCTTTATGAAAGACTCCCCATGAAACTAAACTCTTGTAAGAAAAGATGCTGCTGAAAAGTGTAAGGAAGGCTTGTAGTTACTTTGAAAAGATGGCTTTTATTTTATTTTATTTTTTTTAATACTGATTCAGTAGAAGTAATTTATATCTTAAACTTCAGAGGAATACAGAGAATAGAATTATAAGGGTGTCTGCTGAGAAGCATAGCAATTTTATGGCAAGGTTATTTTAGGATATACTTTGTTAGGAAAGACCAAAATTTTGTTCATCTTTTATTTAAAAGCCTCAGATACCTTGCTCAGGATTTTTTCTACAATATTGCTTGACTTCCACTTGCAATTTTTGCACTGTACGAGAAAATGGGTTTTCAGGTAATATAAGGATATTACAATGTTAAGCTGAAACTTCTAAAAGAATATTAAGACTTTGCTCAGAAATTCAATATCAGCAATGCAGGAGTATCTTTATAAGTACCATTTTTCTTGAACTCCTAAGCGCTTATATTCTTAAACACTTCTTAACATGTCCTGATGGCCACTATGGTAGAAAGGACACTAGATGAAATAGGTCTGGATCTGACCAGTGTGGATTTCTGCAAGACGCCTCCTGGCCCAGCTGATGTCAGTGTTACAATTCCCACGCAAAGTAGGTGACCTCTCAGGTAGTCCTGGGTTGCTTTGTAGGGTGTCTGCGTAGCTGGGATATGATATGAGATGAATGCTACCAGTACCACAGGCAAGCAACAGTGTAACCTGCGTCGCTCTTGGACAAATGTAGGGTTGCCCTCTCCCATCTGAAAGAAAATTCAGATCACAGAATCACAGAATCACAGAATGTTAGGGATTGGAAGGGACCTCAAAAGATCATCTAGTCCAATCCCCCTGCCGAAGCAGGACACCTAGGTGAGGTTACACAGGAAGGCGTCCAGGCGGGTTTTGAATGTCTCCAGAGAAGGAGACTCCACGACCTCCCTGGGCAGCCTGTTCCAGTGTTCCGTCACCCTCACTGAGAAGAAGTTTCTTCTCAAATTTAAGCGGAACCTCTTGTGTTCCAGCTTGAACCCATTACCTCTTGTCCTATCATTGTTTGCCACTGAGAAGAGCCTAGCTCCATCCTCGTGACACTCCCCCTTTATATATTTATAAACACTAATAAGGTCACCCCTTTGTGACCCTTTGTGTGTCTCTTTTACTTGTAAAATCATATGTGAGTTCACACCACAAGTTGATGTAAATCCCACAGATGCCACTGGGCTAAAACTGATATGCCTCTACTCCCAGCCCCTCTTGACCCCATACCTGCTTGGACTGTCCTCTCCTTCCCTTGTCCTCGCTCTGGTGCCTGATCAGCAGCTCCACAACATAGCTGTGCCATTTGCTCCAACGTAGGTTAGCTCACATACCTCGTCCCTTCTGTTGCTATAAAAGTGATATTAACTCAAATGGGGTGAGTTAAATTTGGATTCTCATGCTCAGCTTTGAACAGCCAGACATTAGTTGGTTTAAGGAAGACCTTTCATATTACTTGCCTGTATCTCTGATAGTGTTATTTCCTATGTATTTTTTTCCCCACAGCTATTTAAAAACAGATAAAATGATAAAACTATTATTACACATCAAATAATATGCAAAGTATCCTCCACAAAGCTGTGCAAATAATTCTGTATAAGTGTCAAATGCCTGATTGCTTCTTATGAACAGTTACAGCCTGTGAAATAATGACTGGATATTTTTAAATCTTTTATTCCCTTGATAGTCTAGGAAGGGTTTTTAATGTAAATTGACTGTACAGATTTATTTTACTTTAAATATAGATTATAAAATACATTAAAATTAAATAGAACTAAATCATTTTGATCATAAAAAGAGGCAGCAGGCTTTAATTTCCAGAGGAGGGAACATTATAGACCCCAACTGGATCCTGTCAATATAGTGACGGTTATTGAGGTTATAGAACCATATGAAACTCCCTATAAAGCTAGGCTACAGGTGCTTTGACTGATCTTTTGTTTCCATTTTCCAGGTGGGTGAACCATGGGTCTTTTATGAAAAAGGAAACTCTTAACCAGCTAATTAGACCAAGGCTTTCTAAAGAAACCAGTCCTCTAGCTAAACCATTTAGGAAATATTTGCTCGGTGCTGCAGGTTTGGAGTTCCCCTCTTGCAGGAGCTCCCTCGCAGATATACATGTGAATATCCAGCTTTATGGCACTTCAGGAAGGACAGCCAAACCCACACACACCTAGGATCACCAGCCTTTTCTGAAGGGCTTCGCTGAAAGTTCTCATCCCAAATGGTAGGTAGCAGTAGTTTGTAAAGCTGGGGCAAGGAACACTCACAGTGATTTCCATTAGTGTGCAGCATGGGCTGTGGGCAATATGTGGGGTCCAAAAGCCTGCATGGGAATGCATTGCCCCAGATGTGCTTAAAGCGCTGATTTAAGTTGCAGTCCTGCAAACCTTATGCACGTGCTAATTGTAAAAGTAAGTTTTATTGATGTCGATATACAGACCATCCATTTAGAAACTGTAAAACTGATATCAGACTTTTTGGGTTTTGTTCTTAAGTTTGTATACCTCTGTTACTGAGCAAATTGTAAGATGCAGTTGACATTGAGTCATTTTTTCCAGCACTTATTTTTTTAGTTGGAACAGTATGACTACAGGATGGAAAGTTGAACATCTCTATACTACAGACTCATGCTGGATGATTTATGAGCGATGTGTGGGGTAAGTTTTTAGAGAAATATAAATTATACCTGTTCATCACGTTGACTTATTTTAATGTTTCCCACATGTTTCTATGACAACATTTGTGGGATATATATTTTAATTTCTGTTGCACAGAGGAAATGTGTCAGGTCTGCACATTTCACTTGATTTTATGGCTGAGTGCTGTGTCTAATGTAGATTGTAAATCTTCTTGGAAAAATACATAAGAGAGTTTTCATCACAGTGGCTCTCCTGGCAATTCTGAAGTTTTTAATAAGCATAATTTAAACTTGAAAAGAACTTTTACACCCCTTGTGATGTGGAGACTTCTAAAGCGGGGGCAGCAAATGCTGTACAGAAAGGCAGAAGATGCATGGTAACAATTGCTGAATGTATTACACAAGCACGTTGTTAAAACCCTTACATCAATAAACGTTGGAAAAATATCTTGTGGCCAATATTTAATTTCCTGTTTTCCTTACAGTGGGCACAGGATAGTCCTTAAACTTCCAGCTTTTTTTTTTTCTCCCTGTGAAAAAAGTGGCTTTAAAAGTTCTTTATTGTTCTCTAAACACATTTTCCCTGGGATTTGAAGGATTTTCATGACAGCAAGATTTTTCTTTAAAAAAGAGATGTAAATCTAGATGGAACTTTCTGAATTGGGTTAGACAGTCTCAGTTTCTTCACCATAAACTGTTGTTTGCCATGGCAATTAGTTTCCATATGCATCTGAAACCAATGCTGAGAAAATTGACAGCAAGTTGTGCTGATAAGTTGTTGAACTGAATTATTCAGTGGGCCAAGAACCATTAATCACAGGGAACGTTCTCCCTGTGATACTTCAGCATGTAGTTAAACAAGACTCCACTTATTTATTTACTTTTTCAGTGTAATTTTTTAATCGGAGTGGGAACATTAACTGCAGAGATTTCCCCCAAAAGTAAAATCTCCAAATCATGAAGTTAGAAATGAAACATAATCACCCATAAAGAATGAAGAGTTTCAGTAATTTCCTCTATTTCCCACCAAATTAAATTTTTGCCTCGCAATACTGCTATACAAAAACACTGGTCCCATCTGATGTATAGTAAGTGAAGCACCCTACATGAAGGCTCCATTCTCACTTCTTTTCCTGTTCTAACACAGCTGTATTCATAAAGGAAAGGAGAAAATCCACACCCATTAGTTGTGCTCTTTCAGTCTATTCTTTTATGTCACTCTCATTTTGTCCTTGTAGCTGCTGTAGCTTTTGCACTTGGATACCTAATATATCAATGGAATATCAGCTTGTTTAGGATAAAAGGCTACAGCTGTTCATTTATATTCACATATACTATTGACTATACAGGTATAATGGTATATTTGTCTTTCTAAGTATTTAGCTTTTTTTGTTTTCTGCAGGCCACACTGTGCTATGCCTCTGGGCATACCATTGCAGGTCAGTTCTCTTCTATAACTTTACCTCTTCTCTTAAATTTGTGGTGTTTTTAAGAAGTGTGGCTCTAGGAGAATTTACACCCTAGAAACACCTGACAAATGCAGTTAGCAAGGGGGTTCTGAAATGCCCTAAATAGTCTTCACCTGACCTTCCACCTATGGGAGGTCTCACAGCTAGAAGATTAGCTAGTGCTTCATTAGTGTGCCAGAAACAGCTCCAAGGGCCACCTGGGGAGCATCAGTGACCTCCCGTGTGCTGCCAACCACTGCTTTGAGAACCGCTGCTTTCAGCAGGTTAACAAGTTCAGAGACCAGCTAATCACTGCCCAGCTGTGGCAGAGCTTTTATAAAAGGCTGTGCCTTTATTGTGATTCCTGAAGGTGGAGGCATGCTGCTAAGCTTTCATTATGGGCTCTGTGACCTACCTGGGATCTTCTCTTTGGCATGGACTGTGAGGAAAGTCCCTTCCTGGAGCCCACTAGAGTATGAGCAGGTATCCGTGACCCTCTTTTCTTGCAAGACCAGCTGCTGGGACGTGCTTTGTCTTATGCAGCCACAACATGGTAGTATAAATTTTACCATGGCTTTTTTTTTCAGTTTATGCCTGGCCTGTTTGGATTGTTGCAGATGTTCCAAATTCATCCTGCGCATTGGCTCAGACTTGTTTTCTTCATTTGGAAAGTTATACAAACATCTTTTTGCAGAAGAGGCTTGTTTCTTTTGGTAACACCAGACAAACTGACAGAATAGGAGGGAAAAAAAAAAAGTTTGCCCAGAGCTTTGCATTTTCTTCATAAGAATGTAGATGCTAATTTCCCATGTGATTTTCAGTGTAGCCATACCAGGCTCACGTAAAGCACCAGAATATGTACAACCCTTTCATCTGGCAGACCTAGACCCAAATTGGAAATGTATGCCAAAGCACAAAGAGCAGATTTATGTGGGGAAACTCGAGTATATTCTGCTAATCTTGTCTGTAGAAAACTTTTATAGACGTCAGCTGGAAAGCAAACAAAATTTTGACAGGTTCAAGTTTCTCCTCCTGTGTTGAGGGAAAACACTGGTGGTAAGTTAGTATGTATTTTACTGGAGATGCTGCAAAATACAGTGGTGCTTTTAACTGTGTTAATTGGCATAGGAAGAAAAGAAGTGAAATGAATAAACATACTGATGTGTGTTTTCTCTGAAGAATATGCTGAAAATTATGAAGAAGTATAAGATAACATACATTTCTACTTTTTCCAAGGGACCGTGCCAACATCTGATAATATTGCTAAACATTTCTCAGATGGATTTAGTGCATATCACCCAGCTTAAATTTGGCAGAGGAATAGGAACAGGGAGAGGTAAACTTCAGTCAGTTTGTCATATTGCCCATAGTGGAAAGATAATTCCCATAGTGTGTGTTTTAGGTATACCAATCCACTGGAAGTCTGTTGTTAAAAATCTACCATCCCCCATTTATCATGGGGGTACAAGGAGAGACTTAGAAGCTTTCATTGTTGGTGCCTCAAAAGGGTTATGTTCCTTTACAGCAACATGGTAGGAAAACAAAGGCACTGTTTTAGCAAAGGTAACTGCTTTGATGAGGAGCCAGGTATTAGTGGAGACCTTTGGCAGCTATCTTAAATAGCTTGTTTAGCTGTCATTCTTAGCACTGTGGCCACACCAGGCTAAATGTATGTTGAGCTTTCCTGATCCAGAAGCCCCAGCAGTCCTAGGTGTCTCTGCTATTTGGATAGAAAACCAGCTGGAAATGGCAGGCACAAAACTCACAAAGGCACTAAACAAGATTTCTTGTTCAGACCATGCTTCAACTCCAAAAAGCTGAATAAGCACTATATGTACTTGTTTCTGACACTGAACTTGGGGTGAAAGGTGGGGAAATGAGAAAGATCTGATTCTGAGATCCATGGCAAATGGATTAGGTATTGTACAGAAATACAAAAAAATGCAAAATAGAAAGAGGATCCCTAACCAGACAGTTCCTCACCCTTGTAGGCAGTGTATAGATAACAGTGGGAGATGATAGGTAAGTACCTCACAGAGACTGGAGGAAAATACCAAATAATAAACTGACTGCAGTGAAATACTCTGTCACAATCCCATCACTGCTGGCTCGTGATCAGGTATGCAGCTGTAAATGAGAAATGGCACAAAAGTCTGAAGACAGAATCTGTTATAAAGGATTGGCATCTTACCAAAGTGCCATGCAAGATACAAAATGCACTTAAATTTTTTTAAATTCACTTTGGACTAAAAACATTTTAAAGTGCATGGGAAATTTATGTGCCTCTCAAGGATGCATTTGACAGCAATGGCTTTAGGCTTGGTGCTGTAATGGTTCGGTACCATGAGTGAAGCAAATTGATTTGTAATGTGATAGAGTCACCAGAGCCATCAACACATTTACAACACATGGCTTTTTCTCAGTTGATAACACTGTAGTTTGTGGTGGATTTTGGCTGAACTCAAAGTAGAGAATAACACAAAGTTTGGAAAGCAAATGGAAGAGTGTCCAACATAACGAAGCACAGTTGCATCCAAGTTTGGAAGTTGAGCAGAAGTATGGGGAGGATAAAAAAGGCCACATGTGTCTTGACAGTCTTTGTAAATCTGAGAGGTATGTTCCAGGGGCCTAGGCTTCACTCCTGGTTGAAGGAAGCTTAACATTAAGATCCTCTTATGAGTGGTCAAACATGCTTTCATCTTTTTCTCTGCTAATTTTTGTTGACATAACAAACATCTCCATGAATTGTATCTGTCCTGCTTTCACAGCAGAATTTCCCAGTGCCAGCTAGATTCCTACGCTGCTGCCACAACTGGGAAAGTTAACTGTCGAAAGAAGCCTCAGTAGACAGCCCTGTTGGTGGGCAGATACGTGAACTGACCAACAGACTGGAGAGAGGTTGTCCATCTGTCCCTTGAATAGATGTCTGTATGAGACTGTCATTGGTAGGTCCAACACATTTCCCATGCTTTGAGGTCGAAATCATGGGTTTGGATACAGATCTAGAGCTTGAGATTCATATGGTCAAAGGGACATCTTAGTTCCAGTCTCTGCTCCTGAGTCTGTTTTGTGCACTTAACATTAAAAACAAAATAGAAGCTACTAAATAAAATTTCTCAAGTAGGAGTTCTGTGAAAGCTTGAGATCAAGTTTAGTTCAGCGTCTTTTTTACCAGACTCACAGATTTGTATTCACCTGCAAAACAAATAGAAAGTGGTCTGCCTTTGTAACTTGGTAAATATGGTTGTTCTAGAGGTTTATGAAGTGTTCAGAGATCCTAGTAGCCTGTAGAAATCTTGCTTTCCTTAAGAAAGTGGCAGTAAGTGTTTCACTGTGAGGACATTACTACCAGTTCCTCCATTTAAGAAAGCTGCTAGAAAAACAGGCTGAGATTCATAATGAGACATAAATACATCCTATCGAATTACTGAACGCTCAAGTTGTCTTTTTTGTTGAGAAGCTCTAGATGGCAGGATGCAGAATTTGAAATGTTTCCACTTAACTTGGTTATGACTGCGCAGGTGATAATATTAAATGTCTCACTTGTCTGATGGTGCTGGTTCTGCCAATGAGAAGGTATTAATCAGCTGTTTGTGAGATGATCTTAGTTTAGCTCATTCCTATGCTATAATTCCTAAATTATGCTGAGACACTGTGGAGAGAGATACTTTAAAAACTCCCATGAAATTTTTATTTCATACGGTTGAAACTTTGAGAAAATGAGAAATTTATTCTTCTGTCTTGTATGCAACAGAAATTTGTTGACACTGTCTATTAAAATTGCCCAAATAACTGAAAGATGTATTACTACATGTCATAATTTCTATTCAAAGGTATCTTATTGCCCATCCAAAACAGTGAAGCAGAAATGTAATTGTGGATGTCAGCTAGATCAGATATAATATATATTATTGTATAGGCAAGTGACTCGGGCAGCTGTGATACAGGGAATTGATAGGTGCTGCCTGGGGCAGAGGGGAAATGTTGACACACCTGGATAGTCACATATTATCAAGGAGTCAAACCTGCAGTTTCATGCTCTGGTAGTAAGTGGTATTTCTCATCTCAAAAATATGTGATTCTTCAAAAGACTAGGACCTGTGCTAGAGCTAGATTACATCTGAGATTTAGTATGTGCTTCTTTATATTCAATATCCTTGAAAAAGACAACCTACCAGGGATTCAAAGATACTTTTTACTTTTGTATCCACAAAAGCTAACACAGGAAAGTAAGTAATAAGATTGTTATCAAGTAACAACATTTTTGAAACCTGATCCCACTAAATAGCTCCATCTCTGTCCCTGGTGGCTATCAATAGTGAGGACACAATTCCATTTTGTCATGCAGTTAAGATATGATATTATCAACAGATAGTTTATCCAGTCTTTGGCTCAATTTGCTGTGGATGAAAAGACATAAATTGGCTTTGTGCAGAGTCAGGTGTGGTCTGCAGGACTTATGTACTCAGGTGCAGTGCCATGAAATGCAGCTGATCTGTCCAGTAATACTTCACATCCTGGCACAAAGCCAGTGCAGAAAAAGCCCACAGGGGAACATCTTCAAGAGACTTCCAGATGGTTCTGCACAGGCAGCTTGGGCCCAGCTTGATTTATTTGCTTTGGCTAAATGTGGATATAGCATTCAACTGAACTAGAAAGCCAGTCAGAAGCATGGAGCACTGGGGAGCACTGTATAGAAAGAAATGTGATTCTGCGATATGATTCCCAATGCATGCTTTTGTAACTATTCTATTCTTGGTTATTCCATGACTTGGGCATTGCAGATGCCTTTTATGTATAAAGAAAGAGATAAGTGTATATGGAAACATGTCAAATGCAGAAAGAAATATCTTCTTACTTCCTATGCCTGGTGATGTATTAAGTATTGTCTGGCATTGTTTCTGTGTATCAAATTCAGGGTTGTTATTGCTTCTCTTTTTCATTCTGTTGCATTTGTTCTCCTATATTTCATCACATGGTTTTATCTGTATTTTGTCAAGGGTATCCAAAAACCCCTGCTCCAAGGTGCTGTTGAGTTAAAAGAATTTTCAAACTTCAGAATTAAGCCCTTGATGCATTGTGCCTGAAATCCAAGGTCGCCTGTGGCACAGTAGCTCGAGAAGTACAAGCCCACATCTGGGCTGTTGCATGAGCATGGTTCTACAGCTTGGAGTGGCCAGTTGACACTGGCGTTGGAGACGCACTATGGAGAGCCACTGACTGGCACCTTGCTGCAGGAGCACAAGGCTGTTGACACACAGTTGTGGACCCTGCTCTTCACTGTCCACTGAGAGCATTTCGTAAGTAGAAAACGGTTATTTCAGGTTCTCTGAGTTTTCAATGAATAGAAGTAGTTAACAGCTACCTGAAAACCTGTCAAATTCTCAGGTCATGCTTGGCCAGAACAGGATTTGGCCAGTATTCCTTCATGGTTTCTTTTTTTCTTGATCCTTCGTATCTAACACTAAGCAAAGAAAAGCCATTAGAAACGAAGTGCAGCCTGGGATCCTGCAAAGCAAATAACACTATCATGAGGCTGAATTAAAGCAGCCAGTCAAGAGATTCAGTCAGTGATAGGAAAACTTCAATGATCAGACTGTAGCTGCATGATTGAACATGCCCTAAATCAATCCAGAATGACATCAGCTTCAGTGGGAGTTTGCGGGTCCTAATTCATAAGTGCTAGGCCTCAAGAAATACTTTCCCACCAAGGATTTTCTTAGTTAAGTGACAAAATTGAAAGTAGATTTGAAAGGGATATGCTCTATTACGAAAGTAGATTTGAAAGAGATATTCTCTATTATGTGTGACATGCTACTTTTTCTCAAAGTGAAAGTAACGAGCCAAACATCCAAACCTGTTTCCTTGGGTGCAACCAGACCCCAAGAATCACCTCAGTTAGAGCAAATACCCTTAGAAAATTACTGGAGGGACCACTTCAGAAAACTATATTCAGTGTGACTGCTAAAATATTTCATGCTACTTCTCATAGCAACACTATATTCCCTAGAATGGTTTCAATTATTTATAGTGAGTCAGGGCTTGTCTATGGGGAGAATGTTGCTGGGTTCAGACTTCTGAATTTTACAAGGACAGAGGGCTGGGCCTCGATCACTCTGGCCAGGGGGACTGTGAGTGTTCAAAGCTGCTGCTGTTCCTGCTGCTGTTGGGTGGATGACAGAAATGCTGGCCATGCCTCTGGAGCACCACCTGCCTCTGCCTGCAAAAGCAGCCACCGTCCTGTAGACTCCACCTCTCACTGGGTGGTAGAAGCAAGCATGGTGTATTAGGGCTGCTCTTGTCCCTGTCTGGCCAAGCCTAATGGCTGGTGGTTTATGTGTGTCTAGAATGGGGGCTGATGAGAATCACAGAATCACAGGATGGCTGGGGTTGGAAGTGACCTCTAGAGATCCTCTAATCCAACACACCTGCTAAAGCAGGTTCACCAGAGCAGATCACACAGGAGTGTGTCCAGGTTTTGAATGTCTCCAGAGAAGGAGACTCCGCAACCTCTCTGGGCAGCCTGTTCCAGTATTCTGTCACCTTCAAAGTAAAAAAGTTTCTCCTCGTGTTTAGGCGGAACCTCCTGTGCTTCAGTCTGTGCCCATTGCCCCTCATCCTATCTTTGGGCACCACTGAGAAATCTTGGGGGGAAATCAGATCTCTGAATTTAGAGATAATTAGCAGTCTACTTACTTTCAAAGAGGACACTGTCAGTATGCTTTTGAGTAAAGACTCTTGCATGGGAAATGGATTAAAATACCCATGCACTGCTAATGCCTAACCCCATCTACTTAGTGCAGCACCCAGCATGTCAAGTTGTGCTGTACTGTGTTGCAAACTAGGCAGTTCAGCATACAAACCTGGAGGAAAAATGAGATCACAGTCACACACTGAGATTAATACATCTCCAAGAAAAAAAAAAAAATTATGTGACCAGTGCTGTTCATAAGTGGTCAGGACCGTGGTTACCAGACAACCAACCTTCCATCACATCTGTGTGAGATCTGAGACCACTTCGAGGAAAGAGTTCTCCTTGCTGCTCTCCATCCTGTGCAATACTAAATATCCTTCTTAGCCATTGAAAGCAACAGGATCTCTGGTATTAAGGATTTTTCCAGGCTTGACTCCGAAATATCTGATAAGTCCTTCAGAACATGAGTTTTCATTGTATGTTTCCAGCTTTAAGAATAGTAAAGGGTTTGACTATTCAGAACTAGGAGTTATAAAAAATGTTGCAGTCCAGTATAATGGCTTTATCAAACTCACATGCATATTATCCCATAGACTACATAATGTTTAAAAATGTCCTGTCACTTATAAAGTCTTGAAAACCAAGGTTGTTCCATTTATAGGTCTGTTAAGAATTACAATCCAATATGGCCAATGCATTAATTCACTCTGAGGCCTTGCTACCATAATCCATCATTATCAGGCCCAGAAGTGGAAAGCCATCATGACGTTTAATGGCATATAGAGACACAAAATCTGGAAACTGCTGCAACTTTTTATAAGCCAAGTAGAATAAAACATTAATCAAAAAGATTGTAAAGTGCAAATGATAAATGGTTATGCAAGGAAGCAAACCACATGCATCACTACTACTTCTTTCACACTTCTATTCTTCTGGCAAAAAAACGAAAAACCACAAAAACCAACCATCACTACAGTTAGCAAAACTACTATCAGGACTATTAAATCTGAACAGCTCTAAAAAGACTGAAGTGCTATGAGGGGAAATAAGAAGGGAGCAGAGTCTTTGTTGATTGGTAAATAACAACAAAACGGATGGACCAGGAAGAATTGTGCAAGAGCTATTGGGAACGGGGAACTCCTCTACAGTAGGAGGAAAGGGAGCACTGCAGAAAGATGAATCTTGGCTTTGGGAAGGGTTGGAGGTGTGCCAAAGTGGAAGGTAAGAAACTCTAGGTAGTAGGTAAGTGCCACTCTGTCCTGTAGGATAAATATATTGCTTGTGACCACAAAGAACTGTCCATTGTTGTCTGTACAAACCGTAGAACATGCTCTGGCACTGAAGGAATATCCGTGAAGACCAGATGTATTTGGGGAGCTAGCAATCAACCTGTGCATGGTAGAAGAAGGGTTAGGTCTGGAAAATGTGGCAGAATCCAAGCCACATGATCCAGCTCTCTCTTGGACTCATTAACAAGTGCCATATCACTCAGCCAGGAGTTATGCAGGCCTTGCACTTCCTCATGCTCTGCCAGGTCGTGATGTCAAGCTCATGAATAACAGAAAAGAGAGAGTTACAGTACAATTGACCTGCTGGATGGTCTCATATCTGCCCACTCTTGGAATCAGTCTTTCGGGATTTTCCCACAGTAAAGTATTGTCATGGTTTAACCCGAGCTAGCAATACAGCCACAATAGCTGCTCACTCACCCCTTCCTCCATCTCCCCAAATAAGTGAGCGAATCGAAAGGGAAGGGAGAAGCTTGGATTGAGATAAACACAATTTAATAAAATAACAAAATATTAATACACTACTAGTAAATATACGTGTAAAATAAAAATAAAAGATACTCAAGGCAATTCCAAATGAACTCCATCCACACTGAGCAGCCATTCCCAGGAAGCTACACCTGGTCCCAAAGCTGATCCCAGAGAGAGAGAAAGAAGAGAGAAAAAAGGCAGAAGGGCCCAGAGGCCTCTGCAAAATGGCAAAGAGCCAAACTAAACATCCCAGACCAAAACTCCCCCAGCTGCACCCCAGGGAAAGCAAGAGCGAGAACACCTGAAAGAGCAAGAGAGAATGGAAGAACAACCTGGAAGGTCCCAACTCTCCTTAAATACGAAGCATGACGCTAATGGGATGGAATACTCTTACTGATCAGTCTGGGTGTCAGTCGAGCTCTGCCCCACTCATGCCCCGCTTCCTCGATGCCTCACACCTGTGGGCAGAGCTCAGAATGTCCTTGGCTCTCAGACCAGAGCAATTAAAAACATTAATTCCATGCTGGGGTGTTATCTCTTGTTCTCAGACAAAGTCCAAATAATGGCTGAGCTAGCTATGAAAAAGAAAGGTTTCTAGCTGCATGAAGAAAATTAACCCATTTTCAGTCAAACCAGCACAAGTATACATAAACCTACCAGATGCTCTGTGCATCAAAGATAGATGTACCTCGCTCTTGGTATGAAAATGATGTTAATTACATTGAAGGGCATATACTGGAAAGCTGCAAAAAAATGGATGGGGAGGAGGGTTCAAAAGAATCTACTGTGATTCATAGAGGGAGAAGTACTTCTTGCTTCATATTGTACATGATGAGGCTGCAAGGGAAACTAGTCTTTTTAATGTCATCAGCAACAAAGAGGGGAAGAAGGGTTAGGACTGGATGCTGAGATACTCTGCTCCTGATCTCTACCTGTTCCTCAGGCTTTCTCTTTCCAGGATGTCTCAGAGGGAGACTGATGGGGGAAGAGCTAAGACGTACTGAAGGAGAGATTTCTTGGTGCTTGCTCATTCCAGCTGCTGTGCCCAAAGGATAGTTTCTCCTGAGTTTGGTTCCCTCCCTGCCAAATTGCTCACATCTGTCTTATGTATAGAAATGCTTTAGGGCCGCAGCTTGCAGTACCAACAGGCTGAATGCATGCTGTAGACTCCTAGATATACATCCTTTACATCCTTCTCTGCATAACTCCACCTCTGTACCTGGACAGGGGGTGAATTTGTTGTTTTCAGCAACGTGGCTCCCATTCAGAATCATGTTGTGGTTAAATAACACCCTGGAGACAAAGCCAGCTTTAAAAGTTCCTGCGTAATGGCTACACTTTTTTTTTTTTTTTAAACTCTTCCTCTCCCTGTTGCAATTAACTGCCCCCTCATCTGCTGGTACAGATGTTCCTGAGGCCATAAACATGAAAACAGTCCTCCCTAAAATAACCTCGAATTTCAAAACCAATAAATGGAACTTGTGGAGTTTCCGTCATTGGAGATACTCAAAAGCCAACTGGACGTAGTCCTGGGCAACCTGCACTAGATGGTCCTGCCTGAGCAGAGGGTTTGTCTAGATGAATTCCAGAGGTCACCTTGTGTTCAGTAACGGAAGAAAGGTAACTGAATCAGTGAGATCAAGAACTCCTTAAATGGATTGTGTCTTATCTGTGTTCCCCAGCATGGCCTGCCTATGCTGAACCTTGCTTTTGCATATACAGCTGGAAGAAATGAGTTTTTCAGGAGTCTGTGTCACAACTGGACAGTAGGGGCTAACCTGAATTCCTTGGTTGGGTGTATCAGCTTGGCTGTATCCAGGAGCAGACTTTACAAAGGTGCTGATACAGTCAGAGTAGGAATTGCACTATAAACACATGGATATCATTTTCAGAAGGCATAACACAACACCTTGAAACCAGTCTGCTCACAAACTGTCTTGGTTCTGTCATGTTAGTTTGTATCAAGAGGTACTGGAAAGTCATCTTCTGCAACCGATAACATTTATGACCTTTTAAATATTTCTTTCGATGAGTGGCAGTGAGTGACAAGATCACAGCTTAGTGGGTGATCAAACTGGAGAGATTTGAGCCATAATTAGGAAACTGATATCCTGCGTGTTGAGAGGGTAATGTATCTTGGAAACTCATTGAAAAAAAATGGTAACAAATCAAGGCTGTGGAGCCTAATTGGAACTTTGATCAGGTATAGAAAATTTCAAAGCAATCTGAGAGTGCACATGCATTTAAAAACACTTGGAAAATTAAGCTGTTACTTAAGAAATTATTCCCACTATAATATTGTGAACTCACTGCAAAGAGTTTCATGCGTTAAGCATCTAGAATCCAGGTTCACTCAGGTCTGATGAGGGGTATGAATAACATTGCATTAGTCTTATCATGTTTTTACCTAATCATTGGCTTTAGGGAATACTTTTTGAGGCAAAGGAATGGTGTTAATTGGCAATATAAAGAAACATTAAAATCAGCCTGAAACTCAAAGAAAGATGCAATAGCTTTCTGTCTGCAGCTGTTCCTGCAACTGCATTTCGTGTTTGTTTGTTTCTGGACTGACAGCAAAAGCTGAGCTTTATCACACTTTGATTTATACACTTAGCTGAAGTATCTTGATGCAGAGACAGGATTCCCAGGCTTCATCAGTAGTGAAGATGAGATGATTTCAATGGAGGATGACTGAACACACTAGTGCATCTTGGTGAGACAAGCTTGTGCACAGGTAGGCTGAATCACTTCTGTTTCCCCTCCCTACAGCGATAGCTTGAATTTTGAGGGTCATTAAGTGCAACAACTCAATTCTGTATCTAAACCCCAGTGGGAGGAATCTGGGCCCAAGTCCTTGATATTCACAACTGATCAGCAGTGTCTCTGTGTTCATAGTCCATCTGTCTTTGGCTGCTCTTTTTTTTTTTTTCCCCATGTAAATCTCTGGAAATGTTGTAGTAAGTGCCTCACACAGCTCTATAATTCTCATTGTTGCTCCTTGGTTGTTTCCAGACCTAACGTTAATATTCCCTTCATATTTTGCAGTAATGCTGGCCATGACACAAGGCAATTCAGACAGAACATGGACCTAGGGTTTCCTTTCAAGGATCCATATGTGATCTTTGGGGTAATCAGTCACATAAGAAGACATTTGTTCCTTGTGCAAAGGAAAGTCTATTGGTTCTGTTTCCCTTGTATTCCTCCGAGAGGAATTGCTGATAATCTTCAAAAGTTTATTTTCTTTTTTTTATCTTAACACCAGGAAACAAAATAAACAGTGAAAACTGGATAAGGCAAAACACCCCTATCTCTGTATCAAATGTGTGATTTAGCTTCTGTGTCAGTGAGAATTTATCTAGGAAATTCCTTGCAAGGAACAAAAATATACCATAAAGATGAAACACGTTGGCTGTTCTTCTGAAAGAGCAATAGCCAGGGACTTTAAATTCAGGAAACCTGATATTATTAAGGGAACTGCCTAGATTGCTGCTAATAGAAAATACAGTAGTAGATTTCCTACTTGTTTTGTGCACCTCATGAAACTGGTAAGGTACTGGAAAGATGAGAAGCAATGCTTTTCTTTATAATAAGGCATAATACATTTTTTTTTTTTCTGAATAGAAGAGGAAATCAAGTTACCTCTAAGTGATAGAAATATGATGTGACTGATAACCTAAGAAATTACAGAGATATAAGAGGACTTTGAAGTTTTAGTGATGGAATGAGTTTATAAAAGAAAGGTCCAGAAAAAAAGCACAATTTGATTCCCTGTTTATTACTGGGCACTAGGGCAGTGCTCCTAAAACTCATTTTGTTTTTCTTTGTAGACACACTGTTATTTTCCCCTTGATATCAATGACACAGTACTTCTAAATTCATTTGAAATAATAACATATGGAACCAGGAGAACCTCTCTTATCTAGCATACAACTATCTTATAGATAATAATAACTTTCTTCGTGTGTTATTTAGTGAACAGAAGAGTGAAAAGCAAATTTACAGTTCATCCAGGAGGTGTCTCTCTCTTCCTAAAATATGCCAAAGCCATTTGTGTTTCAAGGCATTTCAATCTTGCGTTACAGATGTTGGCTCCCTCAGCCTGCAGTTATGACCTCGCAAGAAGACAATACGCAGCCTGACTGCTACGTATGCTGTGTTCTGGGGTTTGGCTCTTGTTTCCAGTGCAAACGCCTCGTTTTTAGGTCAATGTTTTTAAAAACCATGGGAGCTGAACAAATATTTGTGCTGCAGCCTTGTTTTTTTCTCATGCACTTCAAACTTATGCGGTAGGTTAACTTGTTTGATTTCTGCAACCAAGTAATTCATTGTACTATTCTGTCACTGCTACCAAAGAAAACACAGTGATATCAATGGATTTTGGGGACAGATACAGCTCATGGGAGCCTGAATATGTGCTACTATTCTATTCTATACTATTTGTAAAGAATATAGTGTGACAGTAAATAATTCAGTTTAATCCAGAGACAAGCATTTTGAAATATTTTCAGTTCTACTGCACAGAACATGCAGAATAACAGACAATAATATGACAGTCAATAAACTTTAGTTTTGCTAATGACACAGTAAATGAATTACTACATTAAAAATTGCTTTGTTTTCAGCAATACACAAGGCAATCAAAACACTTGCATTCCTAAGTCCTTTGGATCTTCTGGTTTTTATTCTCGTCATTGCAATGGCTCTATTATATCAGGTGAAACAAACTTCTTTTGTGAGGAGACAGACACAGAAATCTTTTTTTCTCTGGACAGAGAAAGCAAACAGCCTGGTTAGCCCAATAATTTTATTAATATCTATTTATTCATGAGTTTCACTGACTTACTGATGATCTTCACTGGGAATTACAGGAATTATGACATCCATAACAGTAATTTTTTTTTTCTTATGGGACAAATAATGAAATATTATCTGAAATTTTAGTATGGTGAATAGGTCCTGGAGCTTTCAGACGATTCAGAGCAGGGGTGTCAAACTTATTTTCACTGGGGGCCACATCAGCTTTACGGTTGCCTTCAAATGGCCAAACGTAATTTTATGACTGTATAAATGTAGAAGTAGTTACTTTTAGTAGTTACTTTGAGTTTTGATCTGGCGGGAGCTGCCTGTAGCAAGTCTGTCTCCCCTGGCAATAATATTTCTGCTGGCAAGCTGAGTCGCAGCACTTGGGGTTAATAAAAGAGAAGTTTCATCTAAGCTGCTTCTGGTCAAGGCATCAAAACCAAATGCTGCTCACTTTTGTTGATCTTCATGACACAATTCACCTCAAGGACCAAAAAGTTCATTAAAGACTCATGGAGGTATCTAAGTTCAACAGAAAATAAGGAGCTGCTATACCTTTCAAAGGCTGGTGTTCAGGGTCTCTTCAAAATCACAGGAAAAGATAGAATATTCCCGCACTTCTAAGGCTCTCTTTGTAATTCTAATAGCGAAAACCTGTTCATTGATCTTTAAAACAACACAAACCAACAAAGGTATTACATGGTAGTTATGGAAACCTGTTGAGTATCACATTTCTTGGATACACTAAATCAGGGCAGAGCGTCCTGTGTGCTGTGGAAATGTTCCTATTACTCAGCTGGCTGACATGGAAGCTCTTATTGTTGGTGTTTTTGTTTTTGTGCTCTGCTTTGCAGCTGCAGTCCCCCCAGGAAGAAACGCGGGTGCTTCTGCTGACTCAGTCCTAGCCAGAGTCCCCCAAACGCGCTGGAGCCACCTGATTCTTGGAGAGCCTGGAAGTCATTTCCAGCCTAGTGTGTTTCATTTTGAAGTTTAGTCAAATAGCACAGCCAGATGGAGCGGCAGATTGTCCTGGAGAAAACAAAATCTCAAAGTGTAACTTTAAATAAAAAGAGAGAAGACTAGGAAGAGAGGGGAGGAGGCTAACTTTGTGATGTCCCTAGAAAAGAAAAATAATTATCTCGAGTGCCAGAGCGATGTGAGCAGCTGGTAGGACTGGAGTAAAGGCTTGAATTTGTGGTTGGAGATTTTGGAGTCAAAGAAATATTTCTGCAAGCCCCTCTACCTGTCAGCAGCCAGCCTGAGCCTACCTGCCTTCCTACTGGCAGTGCCTTGGAAACTTCAAATTGGCCTTTTCTAAGCTGCACTTCTGCTCTTCTGACATCGCACTCGAGCCACAACCTTGGAGCATCTGCCATTACTACATTAAGCAGCTGCCTGGATTTGATGGCCAGGACAGCCCACAAGGACCAGCCAGAGTAGCAGGGTCCGAGCCTACTCTGACTGAATTCTCCTTTGAATTCTTGCCTGCCCCTTACAAAAAGCTAGATATAAATAATTCCCACATAGGGAGGATTCACCAGCAACCTTGGTACATTTTTCCAGCTATTAGTTATACTTATTGTTAAAATATGGCTGGTTTGTTTGATAATGTGGCTGTAAGTAGTTTCCAACCTGACACAAGTAGACACAACCCGACACTCTTGCTTCAAAGCTGAAGAAAGGAGTCAACCTGAAAGGTGGTCATATTTTCCTATCTCCATGTCAACTTCCCTGTTTGGACATTACTACCTTAATTAGCTTTGTTCAGGCAGAAAGCTCTTTGGAGGTGGGGATGGACCTGCATTCTTAGGTGTGCTGTGGCACCTGAGTGACACAGCCCGGTGAAATGTCACACGTAATTACTCCAAACAATTCTGAATTACCTTTACTTCAGTAAAGCCTTTAACAATGTATCACACAGTATTCTCCCAGAGAAACTAGCTGCTTATGGTCTGGGTGGGTATACTCCTCACTGGGTAAAAAACTGTCTGGATGGGCAGTCCCAAAGAGTTGTGGTGAACGGAGTAAAATCCAGTTGTCAGCTGGTCATGAGTGGTGTTTCCCCAGGTTCAGTATTGGGGCCAGTTCTGTTTAGTCTGTTTATCAATGATCTGGACAAGGGCATTGAGTGCACCCTTAGTGAGTTTGCAGAAGACACCAAGTTGAGTGGGAGCATTGATCTGCTGGAGGGCAGGAAGGCCATACAGAGGGATCTGGGCTGGCTGGATTAGTGGGTTGAGGCCAAGTGTATGAGGTTCAACAAGGCCAAGTGCCGGATCCTGCACTTGGATCACAACAACCCCAGGCAGTGCTACAGGCTTGGGGAAGAGTGGCTGGAAAGTGCCTGGTGGAAAAGGACCTGGGGGTATTGACTGACAGCAGCTGAACATGAGCCAGCAGTGTGCCCAGGTGGCCAAGAAGGCCAACAGCATCCTGGCTTGTATCAGGAATAGTGTGGCCAGCAGGATGAGGAAAGTGACCATCCCACTGCACTTGGCACTGGTGAGGCTGCACCCTGAATCCTGTGTTCAGTTTTGGGCCCCTCACTACAGGAAAGACATTGAGGTGCTGGAGAGAGTTCAGAGAAGGGCAATGAAGCTGGTGAGGGGTCTGGAGCACAAGTCTGATGAGGAGCAGCTGAGGAAACTGGGGCTGTTCAGCCTGGAGAAAAGGAGGCTGAGGAGAGACCTGATCGCTGTCTACAACTGCCTGAAAGGAGGGTGGAGCATGGAGGGGGTTGGGATCTTCTCCCAGGAAACAAGTGATAGGATGAGAGGAAATGGCCTCAAGTTGCACCACAGGAGGTTTAGATTGGATATGAGGAAAAATTTCCTCAGTGAAAGGGTTGTCAGGTATCGGAACAGGCTGCCCAGGGAAGTAGTTGCGTCACTATCCCTGGAAGTATTTAAAAGACTTATAGATGTGGCACTTAGAGACATGGTTTAGTGAGACTTGGCAGTGTTAGGTTAACAATTGGATGTGATGATCTTCAAGGTCTTTTCCAACCTAAATGATTCTATGATTCTACCTACCAGCTTATTTATCAGGAGAAATATTATCTAACTAGCATGTTTCCTCCACCTAAGCCACCCGCCCGTAACATTTCCTATAGATAAGTTACGTTTATAGCCCTCTGCCCCTCTAGCTGAGTCATCAGGTTGAATCAGGCAGGAGGCAGAGTGAGAGGTGATACCTGGTACGGTGCTTGCTGAGGCTGCTCATGAGATGAAGTGCTGGTAGTGAATGCTGCCTTGGAGCATGCCAGAAAGAGCAGTCAAGGGAACATCTGGAAAGTGGTAGGAACTGAGGAGCAACGGGATCTGTTCTAGGACATGGCATGCTGCTTACACAGACAGCATTCAGATAGCCTCTAAAATGGGCGTATTTTCAGCTCTACAAAGCTCAACTGAGTGAATAGTAGTGTGGATTTTGTTTTTTTTTTTTAATTTGTTTTTACCTCGTGTAACTGGATTTTTAACTAGTTGAATCTGTTTACCTAAGCCTGACTTCTAAAAGAATAATTTATCTGTATTAAACTTCCTCCAGTGCTTATCCAATGGGTCTAATTTGGATACATATATTTGCAGACACTCTCAGTGTTTATTTTACAAAGCTATATGTTTGCAGATCCCATTTTACTGTCTAATAGTACTGGATCTTATCCATCTCTCTCGTAATCTTTTTTTCCCCAAGAAACTCACTGTATTATTTCCAAATTCCTAATTTCATCCTGATGTAAGGCTCCTGCTTGGGGAACAACGGGCAAGTGAGTAGAATTTAAGTATGTCTCCTGAATGTTTGTATTACTGACTTCTGTAGTTTTTCCTCACGTTTATACCAGCAAGGCTTACAGGTCTTTGCATACTTCTTCTGCTGTGTAAAGCCTAGATGCATGATCAAATTACCATGGTCTAAACAAGTTACTACAGGTCAGCTGAGAAGCAGTAGTTATCTGTGTGCGTAGCACAAACTACTATGAAATTACGTGACTTAGGTAATTCTTTTTCCTTAAATGCAAGATTTAATAAAATTAGTTTGGATCTGACAAACCTGAACATATACATCCGATGGTGTCTACTGGTGCCTAATGACTTCTAAATCACTGCAAATGGGCAAAATCTGAACTTCATTGTCATGTAAAATGTAAAATCATCTCAATTTCTGTACTGACCTCAGGGAAAGTGGTCCTTCAGTTACCAATGAAGTGCAGTGATGGGATTTCCTGTCTCAAATTTGTCTTAACCTGGCTGGAGTAGGGGAAAACCTTCAGGAGAACAGGCAATCTTTTGGGCCAGATGGATTGGGAGGAGGAAATTTTCCTAGGGACACAGAGGGAAGTCTGTGAGTCTTACTCAATCTGAGAGAGCACTGAAAAGTGATGGAGTACAGGGGAAGGATGAAGAAAGGACCCACCATGTGGGGGGACACTGAACAAGAGAGATTGGCTTTCATATCTTTTATTTAACATCTTACCTAGAACTTCTGAGCTCTCCTAATATAATTTTTCCTTATACTAATAAAACTTTGCAATAGAGGCTGGGAATGCTTGAGTCTTCAGTCCGTTCATCTCATACCCTTTTCTTCAGCAATCTTTATTAATAGCGTGGGGATGCTTCTACGCTTCCTCCCTAAATTAAATGACACTGTGTTGCAAACAAAAGGGACCTTTGGCACAGGACCTTGACCTGTGTTTGGAAAGAAGATGGAGTGGCTGATGAGCTCCTGCAAGTTTATACTTTGACTCCTGAGAGCTGCTCATTTTGCAACTTCCACACAGAGAAGGAAATAGAATATCTGAGAAATGCACTTCAGGGGTACACACAGGCATGTCTGAACAGGAGCACCTTCCAGGCCAACACCTCTCAGCCTTCACTTGCAAAAAATAGGGAGGGACCATGAGGGTATGGAAAGCACCTTTTAAGAGGGGATTCACACCCTCGGGCTGGAGAAATAGGAAGATGAGGGCCATGCAGGGACATGTGGCCACCAGGGCCTGACAGATAATTTGAATTGCACCATAAGCAAAGTCATCTGTGCTTCAAACTCATTACTGCACTGCCACCCTCCATTACAATGGCCAGAATGATGGTGACCACATTATGGAGTGGAAATGACCAGCAGTGACCATAGTAAAATCTAACTCTAGTAAATAGACATATGATTTCTGGTTGGACACTGGTAACAAGGTGAAGGTAGAGCCTACATCAGCTCCCTTACCTGCTGAATGCTACTGTTTACCTTGCTGATTTATTATTTGCAGATGTATGATTTTCCCCATACTTACTGGTGTCTCTTCCATCAGGTCATTCCTGATTTGAGTATACTGGTTTGATGCCACTGTCAAATAGCTGAAATAAACCACTACACCAGTATGAAACTGTTGTAAAGTCAGAGAGTGACATCATATGTCTTATATGTAAAAAAAAAAACAACCCCCCCACTTTTTTGTTGTTTCTCTGGTAACACTAAACCTCTACATCTTCAGAGCAATAGCTAGTTTCTATGATCAGCTGTAAACAATTAGTAAGCTGCCTGTCTTGATGATTTATAGCTTAGTTATAAAAGGGTGTACTTTCTTCCAGGCTGCTTGCTAAGCCCAGAGGAAGACCCTGAGTTAATGGTGATGATGCTATTTTGTCACCTGCTGTGATCTAATTCTAGGAACTAGGCAAATTTTTCTGAGGAAATTGCTTCGAAATGTGAAATCAATAAAGTCAACACTATTTTCTTTTTTTTTTTTTTTTTTTTNTTTTTTTTTTTTTTTTTTTTGTCTTGTCTCTGTGTGTGGGAATAGACCAATATGATGAAGTAATTTTAGGGGAAAAGGTGTTTATTTTGAGGAAGAAATTTCTGGTCCAAACCAGAGATGACAGCAACATAAGGACAATAGAACAAAGCGTAGTCCAGTGGAAGGAGCGCCCATGGGGAAAATATGAGAATTTGAACAGAATTCATGTTTTGAATCTGCTGCTAATTTAAATCCAGTGTGAATTCCTTTCTAACCTGCTATTTGGGCAGATATTTACTCCTTCATGAAACACTGTGAAAGATCCTGCTCTGATCACATTGCAGAATGCATAATTTTTTAATTAAAATTTTGAGTAGTTCTTCGAGGTAGGAAAAGTACTTCCTACAGAGATGTAATAAGAAAAATCAGGTGACTGTTTCGTTAGATTTTATTTTGGCTTAGTACTTGGTATCTTTTAAGAGTTTAAAAATTCAATGGTGAACAAATTGTGGCACGTTAATAGTTATTCTAAACCTTCCTTTAAAGCTACATGTATTAAGCACCCTGGAGTTTTTGTTTTGTTTGTGATAGTTGTTTTGTGTGATCATCTGTTATTAATTACAGCATTGTTGGTCAACTGGCTGTTCCAGTGATTACTGGTATTGTTATAAAAATATGTACACTCCCTTAGTACGTGGGTGGTGGTGGCAGTTGTGTTGATATAATTCCCATCTTTTTCACGGGACAGAGCTTTAGGTGTTGTTTCGTTGCTTCATTTCTATTGGATCCCAGTTCTTTTTACTTTCTCTTCTGGAATGTTTGCAACTTTACACTGACTGATACAGGAATGGATCTACTGAGGGTATATTAAGTTTCACCTCCTATAATAGATTCACAGTGCTCAGGAAGATAAAATACATATGCTACCTAGAGATACCAGGAGAACATTATGTAGCATGACATTAATTGTCAGTTTTATTTCTGTGAGACTACCCTCTAAAACATAAAATAAAACAATGAAAAATTAGTTTTTAATTAGACAGTGGCTTATAAGAGAAAAATCAAGCCATTCATTTTGATGTCAAACAGTAAATAAAGGTTATGTGAACCTAATTTCAGAAGGAATTCAGCCATAGATGTATTTCTGTGTTATTTATGTCACATTTGTGAACTGTGAACTGTGTTTTCATATGCTTGTGCTTAAAGCTTAGCATCAGTGAAACTTTTTTTAATTGACAGAAGTACTTAAAGGGTTGGACACTTCTTATGCTGGGCAGTGTAACACATGACTGGAACCACTGAGCTGCTGATGAGAACTGCCATGTCAGCAGACATACAGCTATTAACTGTGAAGCTATTGCTGCAACGAACAAGTGTGATGGCAAAATGGTATTTCTGGGAAAGCTTTAGGTTCTGCAGACTCTGAGGGCTAGTAAGAACTTTGGAGAAGCATGAATTTTTGAAGAGAGAGCCTTTAATGCTGCTACAGACATGAGTGCAGTGAATCCAATCCTCCCATTAAAAGACGACTTTACGAAAGGTTTCCTCTTACCCTGTTCTTTTACAAACATTTCTGCAGGCAAACTGGCCCTTACAGCATTAGTTTAGCTAAAATTCTGCTTTGGGCAGCCATACCCTATACAATACAGTCAATTAATTGTATCTGTATCTAACTCGAATAACAATCCACAGTGATCCTAATGTTTACAACAAACACCTTTATTGTGTTCCAGATAAAGCTGGAAATTCAGGATTGCTCATTAATTTTTAAACTTGATACATCATCCTTTGTCTAACAGAAGAATACAGTGATATAAATCAGCATAATGTTAACTGGACTTTGGCCAATAAATTCTGGATTGGGCTTGTCATTGCATTGTTGTGATGAAACTGGGTGAAACTTACCTGATACTACTGAACATCTTAATTCAGGATGGATATAGGAAGTAGATAAATAACCTTATTGATAATCAGTAAAAGCAATAATCATCTTTGCCCAGCACTCAGACCAGACACAGAACTGGAGCTGAATGTTCAGTAGCACAACATGTATGTTTTTCTATGGGTGTCTTTGTGAGTTTAGGGGCAGTGAGTTGATTGCGTAGCACTCTTCATGTAGATAAAATATTGTTGAAGAAGCAGTAGTAGAAATTCTGAGGGATGTGGCAAAAGTAAGATATCTGATAATTTAAGTGGACCTTTTCCTTTTCCCATGTTGCAGACCTGTCTTGTAGAGCCTGACCATGCAAAGTGGAAGTCTCTGGAACGCAGTCCTTCCTGTGAACCACTGGAGCTGCCATGATGAAAACAGGCGCAACCAGAATGACTGTAAGTGGTTACACAAACACTCATAGATGAAGCATTTGCAAAATTCAGGTAATACTCACTTGAGCAATCATATCTGTTGGACAGGTTGGCCAGTCACTCACTAGAAGGTGATAGGAGTCTCTGCTGTGAGAGTCTTTCCAATGGGATCTTCAGCTGGATAGACTGAGATTCCTTGAACTGTTCTTCTGCTCAGCTCATGTGATCCTGCTGAGCTGTGGTCCCGCTTGACAACTCCATCACAGACATGATCCCACACTATATATGGTAGTAAAATACTTACAAATTCTGTCTTGGCAGTGTAAAAAGCCTGCCATAGGTAACCCTTTCTGTACCTACAGGAATGGTTTCTAGTGACTATTTACAAATATCTGTGTACTCTTTGGTTAATTCCACAGCAGGAACTTCCTGGAGGAGTTCCCAGCTTGGCCAGGTTCTCCATCCTAGGTGCTAACACATTGAATCACACAAGTAGTGCCTGTCAAATGGTCTAGGAACAGTGGGAACTGTCTGATGAAATCTCTGTGACTGCCCAAATTCCTGCCTGGACTCCTCCTGCAGGAATTAGGCAAAGGCTTTGCTAAGAGGCTGCCTGAGAGGTCAGAATATCACCTTATCTTGGGTCAGTCCCTTGTGCCACTTCCTCAGAGACCGGCTGGGAGCTCTGGGACCACCCGGGGAACTAGTGCCTAAATGCACAGGGTGTCCACCCAAGCACAGCCCTGGTACCCAGCTACACCACAGCTGTAACTACAGGAGAAACTTGATTTTCATCCATGTCTTGTAAATCAAATTCATTAGTTCTTGCCACAAAGTGCAAAACAAAAATGAAAAATTACAAACTTGATTTGGTAAGGTCGATGATCTACTCCTGCAGATGTAAAAAATGTACTGTATATGTTGTCTGGATTCAAAATGGGGAATGATATTACTTCCTCTTGGCAGCTGTCTGGCCACTTGAAAAACATTTCCTGTTCTGAGTGTGCACAGGATAATACAGTTCTTCATTGACGTGCACTAAAAGTAAGAAATACTCTAACAAGTAAAGTACTTTGCACTTAGAGTCCTGATTCTTGTTTGCACTAAGGCTCCTTTGTGTGAGTCTGGAAGTATACTGAGCACTTAAAGCAAGTGCTCGTTATGCTGGAGATCTCCTTAGGTCAGGGTGAAGAGCTGTAAGTTTAAGGGAGACTCAATCACTAGAAGAAACTCAAGCTAGCTCGGTGTCATCAGAGTTCTTATTTTCCCTTGCTCATGGACCAGGACGTGTTCCTATTCTGGGCTGGAGAAGACAGGTCCTCAGTGTCCTCACTTATGTGTGCTGTGTTGAAAGCAGGAAAAGTAAATGTAACAGCTGGTACATTAAATTCATGCCTTCTAAATCACTTCACTGTGATGATAACAGCCCTATCAATATCCTCTTTCACTTGTCTGCTACATAGTCTTTTTGTTTGAGTATTCACAAGTCACTTTATGTCACAAGACTTCTCCAGCTGAAAGCACCACTGTCCATGTGTTTCAAGTGAAAAGGGCGTTTTCTATTTTTATTTTAAGATTATGCTTCCGCTGTTGACATGGAATATGTGTGGTAATGGAAGTGTTAAAGGGGACATCTGTGTTTCTGAAGTGATTCTGGATAGAGGAAGGAATTGTTATCACATGCTGAAGGTTTGTGCCTTACCCCTAGTTCAGGTCATGCAGAACTAGAATAGCATTTTGGGTACAATGTTGGGATTTTTTTAGCTTTGGGCCACTCATATCCATCTAGATTATTGGTGCAAAATAGCATTTTCCTAAACGATAGCTTTGACCTCTCTTTCTGTCCTTTCTGCTGCTACTTCTCTGTCACATCAAACACAATTTTGTCTTTGTTCTCAAAGTTTTCCTTGGGCTAATCTCCTACACCTATCTGTATTCTACTACTGAGAAGGTGACTTCTGCCTCTGATCAACCCAGTTTGGCTCATGCTGTCGCACTGTCACTTCACAGTCACTGGTCTACCTATCTCCATCTAATTCTCTGTCTCCTATTTAGCTTGTTAGAAGCTCTCTGAGGAGAAGCTCTTGTTTTCTGTGTTGACAGCTAATGCAGTTAAGCCCTGCTACCCCACTGGGCATCCTAGGCTCTTTGAAAATATACGTTAATAAAATATGAATTAGTAAAAACTGTCATACAGAGGGATAGGAAAATAAGAGGAACTAAAGTTCCCTGGGGCTCTACATGAGCCAACAGTGGTGCCCAGCAGGAGCTGATAAAAGAGAAATCCTGCTGGATATCTGCTGGACGAGGTGCGTACATCATGCTGGTGTTTGTTTCCAACCAACTCTAGCTTGGTCCCCTGAGCTGGAAGCTCATTAGCACCTGGAGGACACCTCCTGGTTTTGCTTCAGGTGAAGGGAATACAGTGTGTGATCTCTGAAACTGCTCTGTGATGTGAAACACTACGGTTGTTTTTGGGGAGTATTGAGATGTTCGCTTTCAAAATGTAATTCCTAAGCCAAACTATGGTACTAATGAAGGCACACCCTCATTGTCTGTGTATCTTCAGTACAATTTATCATTATGACATCAAATTACTAAAATGCATAAATGTTACTTCAAGGTAATATTTTTTTTTTTCTGATTGAGATCAGAGTTATAAATTTATGTGACTCATCAGAAGAGACAATTTCCTTCTATATACATGCTTGCAATGATAGAAGTAGCTTCATGGAGCCCAGTGGATGGAGCATTGTGAAAAAAACACCAGAGAGAGAGGTTCGGTTTAAACCTACAGTAGAAGACACTAAAGTATGCAAACCAAAAGCACCTTGAACGTAACAGATTTCAAAGATCTACCTAGTCTTCTTGAATCATAAGGTACTTTGTAGCAGCCTGGAACTCTAATAACTTATTTTAAAATTTTACCGTACTTTTCACCTAGCTAACTTCTGCCACCTACATAGCCTGGAGAGAATGGTGATAAAACTGGAGAGAACAAAGATATCTATGTAGGTGTCATCAAGAACTGTTATATATTTCCTATTTCATAATTTGAGTTGTGATGACATATAATCTCTCTCTCTATATATATTTTTTTATATATATATAACCCATAGGTTAATAATTACCCACACCGACATTTATTTTTGACTATGACATGATAAGTAAAGTGAAATGCAACACTTGCCTTGCTACTGCCAGACTTGTAACTTGATATAACACAATGGAAGGATAAAATAAGAAACACAAGCATTACTTCCCAATTCCCATAAGACTGTAGTGACCTGCAGATTTGTTTTGGTACCTGTATAGTTTTAAACTTGATTTGAAGTGAAAACTTTTAAAATCCTCAAATTTTTAATATGTTGCAGTCCTTCCTTTTATTTCTTATTTTTTAAAGTGATTTGATTTCTTTGGTTGGCTAAGAAAGTTTAATAATATCTGTAAAATAACTTAAGCCTTAAATATCTGGTTTGTATGTTTCTTCTGCTACTTAAAACATAGATTTCTATTTCTTACAAATACTAATTGCACAGAAGTTTGTGGAGACACACATGTGCATGTGTGTGTGTATATAATATCTTGCTTCCTCTTTTCAAAGCATTGTCCAAACACCAGCTAATTGATTTGACATGCTAAAAGAGAAACTCATTGCAACCAAGTCATTTTGGTATGAAAGACATTTCCAGTCATCTCCGTTCAATAATTGCAACCACAACTTCAAAGACGATACAGATGCAAATTGAAATGTGTGATCTTGTTCTATCTGGATTTGATTTCTTTCTCCTTTTGCTCTGAAATACTCATCCTCCTCTTCCTGCTGGGATCAATGATGGCTGGCACTGCCACATACAATGAAGCTATACATGTCTAAAGAAACTGAATTTCACTCCAGGGATATAACTCCAGTTCCCTCTTCCTCTCCTTCAATGGGACTGGCCCTAATTTTATGTATATTCTGTGAGTTATATCCAAAATTTAGGTCTGAATAAAATCTCCTAGGAGGAGGACTGGGAATCACGATCCTTATCTTCTAATAGGCCCCATTCTGACATCATCCTTCTCTTATCTCTTTCCAAATTTTATTCTTCCATATGGGAGTACAATAAATTGCTGTTGACTAGTGAATACCCCCACAACTCTTGCAGAAGATAAATCACACCACACGTCTTGAAATTCCTAAGCCTATTCCACCAGTGGAAGTCAGTGAGCATCAAGTCCGTACAGATGGAAGGTTTTTAATACCTTAACTAGTCGAAACATTTTGCTGGCTATGTGAAGTCCGCCAGGAACTTCGAAATTACTGCTGATTTTACATGAAAGACTCTTATATACTATCGAAAAAAGAGAAGAACCTTGTGATCCTGTCTCATAGCTGTACATGTTAGTATGTATTGTGCTAGAAAGTTTCAACAATATTTTCTCTTATGCTTGTGAAAGACAACATCACAGCAGTTAACCATCATTTGCACAGAAGATGATGGCTCTGGAGCAGTTGTAAACATCATTTGTCTACTTGCTTCACCTGTTTTCTGTCCATGTGGCTGATTCAGGAGCCAGCAGCAGACTGCTCTGAGTATGACCATGCATGGCAATATGTGACATCACATCTCTGTCTCAGCAGATGACACCAGGGTAGAAGGTACTTGTTAGCAAATGGATGCTGTAGTAGGGGTAAGAGCACAGTATGGGGGAGAGAGGAAGAGTCTAGTTTTTGAGCAGACTTCAGGCATAATGAAGAGGGAAGGTGTAACCAAAATATGCAAGAAAAGAATTCATGGAAGTGCTCACAGTTTCTGATGTTTCTCCAGAGCTCACAAGTTTAAAGAACATAAGCTTCCCAAGAGCAGATTTTTCTGGTACTTCTTTATTCCAGCTAGATAAAGTTTGGAAATGCCATTAAAATGTCAGTTTTTTGATCTTTTTTCTGGTGCTCACAAGTCATAACATGTCAAATTTTAACATCTTTTGGAAATTCAAATTCCAGTTGCATCTCTGTAAGTAAAGGTGCAAGGGCTCTGCAGGAAGAGACAGCACAGTTGTGGTTGACTGGAGCTGCCCAGCTGACTTGGCTGTGTCAGAAGAAACACTGAGGTTGTATTTTTCCAGTAAGGCATCTTCGCACCATTGCATTCAAGCAGCCACAACCAGAAAAGGCTGTAGCATAAGAGCAGAAAAGCCATTAAGTCAGTACTTCCACAATTATGTCATTTGTCCACAGACACATGGGGGTTTTTTTAATGTTTTAGTATTTCAATCAAATTAAAGTGCTCAGTGAGAAACAGTTGTTGAATAATCTCCTGTAGATTCCTAAATGCATATGCTGGTTTGGGCTGGGATAGGGTTAATTTTCTTCATAGTAGCTGTTATGGGGTTGTGTTTTGGATTTGTGCTGAAAACAGTGTCGATAGTACAGGGATGCTTTCATTATTGCTGAGCAGTGCTAATGAAAAAAGGAGAGGAGAGGAGAGGAGAGGAGAGGAGAGGAGAGGAGAGGAGAGGAGAGGAGAGGAGAGGAGAGGAGAGGAGAGGAGAGGAGAGGAGAGGAGAGGAGAGGAGAGGAGAGGAGAGGAGAGACTATGAATTTGCTTTTAATTCCAAGACATGGATTTACTGTGCCATTATCTCTGATGGTCAGGGTCACCTTGGGCTCCCCTGGAGCACTTGGGGCTATCATAACCACCACTGCCTCAAGCTTCACTGATAGGACTCTGCAGGTCTTTGGGGTGTGAGTGTGGGGACTAGAAGAGATAAGTGTGATTCTTTGCCCCAGGAATTATGAGGGGGTGATGTAGTCTGAATACTACCATGAAAAGTATTGTATTTTATTTTATTTTATTTTATTTTATTTTATTTTATTTTATTTTATTTTATTTTATTTTATTTTATTTTATTTTATTTTATTTTATTTTATTTTATTTTATTTTATTTTTTTATTTTATTTTATTTTATTTTATTTTATTTTATTTTATTTTATTTTTAAAAGTAATTTTATTTTACATTTTGTCCATTTCTTTGATTGTACTTTGAAAATAAAGATACACCTTAGATTTTGGAATGTATAGTAGCACGAGAAGGATAAAAAAAAGGGGACCTTACTTCTGTACGCTCAAATCAGTATAAAACTGCAAGAGGTGGAAACAAATCCACCTGATACAACAGACAAATGGACTGTATTGAGGGGTGGAAGGGCTGTGAGTTTGCAACCATCTTGCAATTGTGATAATGATTGTTGTGGCATTTAAAATTTTAGCAAACTACCTCAAACATCCTGTTCAAAGCTAGCTTCACACTGCAGAGAGACCTCTGTCGTGTCACCTGATGAAAACAGAGCGATAGTGACTTCAATGGACTTGCACAAAACAAAAGCTTTGAGGCTTTGGTGGCAATTTCTTTTTTTTTTTCCTTCTTCCTTTTTCTGTATTAAATTGAGTTATTCTACACATAATTTTGTTTAAAGACATCAGAAAGCTGCATAGCCAGGCCCTGTGGATGACTGACCAGCTGGTGTTGTGAGAAAAATTGTTTTATGAAAAGAAACTGCATGCATGCATAAATATATAGCAGAGTAGTATCATCATTGCATGTGACAGATTATTTCACATTAAGCAAGTTCATTACTACAACAGGTATTTGGTGTACAATCAGTAATAAAATCCATTTCTGGCATTTCCATGCCTTCCCAAACTGTTTTGAAGTCAGAAGATTTAGGAGAAGTTTTGTGAGAGGGAAAATGAAGTTCCTTAAGTTGGTATTGCTGCTGAATCCCCTCAGCAATAAGACCTTGTTAACAGTCTGGTCTTGGGATTTTATTCTGAGGATTCACTGGAAATATTTTTCAAGCTATTGAAATTAGACATGAATCTTCAGTTTGTTTTGAATGTAATTAATGAGTGCCTCCTTCTGTTTAATTTGCATACACTATTTTGGGGTAAATATTATCAATTAATTCTGCTTAAGGTAGGGAAGATCTCCTGGTAAGGGAAGATCCAAAAGGTAGAAATTGTAACACAGAGATGCAGCAGAAGAGTAGAGAGGCAGCAGAATGCCAATATCTGTGTCATAGCTAAAAGTATGGGTCAGTTGGGATATATCTAGGGAAAACCGCTTTTACTCCCCATAGGTTTTTAGATTTGTCAAATGCAAAACACAGTATGTGAAGAATTATATTTTCAAAATGAGATTGCCTCAAGGGGCTGATTTCCATCAGCTGCTCTTCTGGGTTCATCAGTAGCTGTGGTACCACTGGGCTGGATTTCTGGTCTTGTCTCCATTATCTTGGGCTTGGGGCTTTCACGGGTTCCCAGATCTCCTACCAGGCTGCAGCAATGGACCAGAGAGGTGTCAAACCCTCAGCAACTGCAGACCGAAGTTGGTGTTGCTCTACTTGGTTTCACCATTGCGTAACTCTGACCAGCTCCAAATGGCCTGCATAGTATTTTGCAAAGAGATCGATTGCTTTTCCCTGCTAAACACAAGAAATTGGGTGCCTGAAAAGAAAAAATAAGTTGTTTAGCTCAAAGGAAATATGCATTTCCTTCCCCTTCAAATGAGGTTTTATTTAAAAATCACTGCTAGCCATGTGTCTCCTTTGTACAAAAGAAGACCTAGTTATCTGTCAAAAGTTTATTTCACAGTCCTTTGTTTAAAAAAAAAAAAAAAAAGTAATTTTCTTTGTCAAGGAAAAGAGAACATCATTAATTTTGTTGTTAGGAGAAATATGAAGATAACAAAGCAGAGGAAACAAAATATTATAAAGAGGAGGCCAGGGAGTGGGGGGAAAACTTCCTCTTCCCAACCTTTTCACTGGCTTGCAACAGGTAAGATTCCCAACAAATTTGCAAATTCCCCCTCAGGATACCAGTGTATTTGTGTGTCATATTTCACGGGCCATGTTTTAGCTTCATCCCACCACAGTAAGTGCTGAAGATGAAGTGTCAGGTGCCCTGGCCTCGTCGTGCTATGGTACAACAGCAGTAGCTCTGTGTCTGCACACTGGTTTGGGTCAGGAGAGTAGGTTTGAAGGGTGTCATCTCCTGCTTGGCCCAGCAAACCAAGCTCTGTTTTATATCACAGAGTGGCCTCAAGGTGCAATGTGATAGAGAGTGCATCCAGTGTACTTCAGCTAGTGCAAGCAACCTGGAGCGGGTCAGAAGGAAAATCCATGAAATATATTCCGGACCAATGTCCTCATTTCCCACCACTCATCATTCCTAGGAACATGCTCTTGACTTTCCAAAACCACCTGTCAACCAAGGTGCTTTTCCTACCTGCCTGGAACTGCCGATTGCGGGTTATTTCTGAATGAAAAGGGCAATCACCCCTGTGGTCATTTGAGAGGCAAGAGAAGGAAAGTGGAAAAACGTTTCTGTGCTTGTAGTGTTATAATTTATTCTGTATTTAAATCTGGAAGGCTAACAATCAACTTTACAGTGCTGCTCCCTGACTAGCTGGAAAGTACACCACAGGGATACTTCACGACTTCACGTTGTTTGCTATTAGTTCGTTAGTTGTGTCTTTTTTTTTTTTGTCTTTTTTTTTTTTTTACCCTTCCTGAGGTAAAGATTACATTGGAAGGGATTTGCTTTAGTTGTTTCAGCAAGCAGAGCCAACTGGCAGCCAGTTTAGTGTTTATATCGCAGTTGTTTCTTCTCCAGGGCACAGATTTTAGTATTGCGCAAGATGGTATTATGTTCAGATCAGGAAAAATACTTTCCTCTCCATTGCAGATATAAAAGCAACAGCCTGTGGGATGCAAGATCTGTCTCAGGTGTCTGTTGCTCTAGGAAACACCTGGATGCTGTAGACATAGTTTAATGTTGCTGATGGTTTAAGAATGGGAAAAAATATGCAGAGGAGAGTAATTTTTCCTTGTGTAGCATATAAGCGGTATTTTGCAGCCTCGTTTATGATGTTCAATGTACAAAAAATGTACAAAATGGAAAATGAAAAAGCAAAACCCAACACAAATATTTTGAGCAACCTCATTCTCTCTGTGATAAAACTTATTTGGGAGACTCGTAGCCAGTTTGAACTTCTTTACTACATGAATGGCTCCATAGAATAGGACTGAAGAATACCTGCAGCTCAGTGTATCTTCGAAGATTTATTCTACAAGCACGAACCAGCTCCTGAGAAATGTCCATTCCCGCATGGATAAACTTACTGTAAGGCAAAAAGTCTGTTGTGATGGTATTGACTATAGTGTAGAACATGACTCTTTGAACCACACTAACAAAACAGACCAAAGTACGGAGGAACCAGTTTATGGGAACCTTGATAAGTGCTAAGATCTTAAAACTGAGATTATATAGTATTCTAAGACAAGACAGTATAAAAAGAGGAATATATGCTAATGTGCTTGTGATTGCTTGTGATGCTGATGCAGCACTGTGAAATATTCCATTTTACTTATATTTTTAATAGTTTCTGGCTTCAGACCCAAGTGTTCACAGTAATTAATCTTTCTAATAAGAAAAATATCAAGAATTTTAGCTGATTTGAAGCAATAGAAGAAAAGCTTTCACCCTGGTGATCTCAGTGGGGCCAGAAGGTGGTGGCTGTAAATTGGCACAGGTTCATGAAGCCTCACCCTACTTTGCTGCAGTGTAACAATGAGCTGAATGATGCTTTCAGTTTGTTAACTGACTGGCGTAGATCGTGTATCCATCCAGGGAACATGATGTGCAGAAGTTGCAGCTTGGCTCTGGATGAATACCAGTGCTCTGTGAATCATTACTGAATCCCATGTGCTCATGAGCCAAGTGGGCCTGGGAAAAGCCAGGTTGGTTTTGCTTAGTCCAGGTTTCCAAGGTGTTTTTGGAACATGGAAGCTTCTGCCCGTTTTGGACTCCACAGCCCTAAAGCCAGTGTTAAGTTTGGTATCTCCCTATTCTTGATTAACACGTTCAGTGATTGTGCACTGAATATATGAGGCAGACAGTACTATCAGAAAAGTTTCTCAAACACATTTACTTTAATTAACAACGACAAAAAAATTCTAGAGAAGTTACAGACCCCTTTCCTGAACTCCTCACTCCCCGCTCCAATTCTGACCTCATTCTTCCTGTGAGTCTTTCCTTGGAGAGCATCCTGGGCTTGGTGAGTTTGCTTCTCTTTTTTCTTCCTCCGGGTTGGTCTTCTGGCATGTAGTCTGTATGCTCTCTCTTGTCAGTCAGATTTCCTTCTTAAATTTAATTCTCTTTTGCTGATCTTTTTGCCAAACTTTTACATAGCTGAATTTCAGCCACCAGATGGACCCATCCCAACAAATCACTGTCCTCAGAACTGGCCCAGTTTCTGAGTTATTCAAGGTGGCCTTGATAGGAGTTGTATTGATAATCTACTATGAGCTGTCCCTCTGTCTTCTGTACCCCATAGTGGAATACAACAGATTGTTGTTGTTGTTATTATTATTACTACTACTATTATTACTATTATTAAGGTCAAGCAATTGCCACACAAAATGGGGTTCAAAGTGCAATTAGGCATGTACAGTTTTGTGCAAAGACGCTGCACTCTACCACATGCTCTTTTAAACAGCAAATGAGTAACAGACATGTATGTATTCATGTGCAAAAAAGCAAAGCCTCATTCTTTTAAACTTAGACACATTTTCAAATCATATGTGATTAAGTGAAGAGAATATAAAAGTGAAACAGCTAACTCATAGTCCCTAGCATAACAGAGGGGCTGTCCCCACTGAATGAGGTTTTTCACAATAGAAAAAAATACTTTCTGTCCAGGAAAAAGTACAAAAGGATGCCTAAATGATGTTGCTTTATAGTAAAATTTTATCACTTCAAACAAAATATACTAGTTCCCATTTATCCATAAATATGAAGAATTAAAACTAGCTTGTTCTCAAAAATAAATGAAAAAAGGACACTTTGGAATATGATGCATTAGCTGTTACCTTATTAATTTATGATGTGATCTTGCTCTCTCTTTTCACTGAGTAGAAAAACTCTTATAGACACTGGTGACTGTAACATAGTACTTTAGCTGGTAATGCATAAAATGTAATCTTACAGTATTCCACACTTCACTCAGGAATAGCAAAGCTCTAGTGTAATATTCATTCTATCGCCTTTCATAATAGGTAAAGATGTGTTTTGGCACAAAGTGCCTCTAGTCACTAAATACCTGGCCCTTAGCCCAGAGAAGTTAAATTTCTGGCCAAACGTGTTACACATTGTTGTCTGTGGGTCGATCATGAGGATAATTGCTTGAAATTGCTTCTGCCTGTGCTGAAGCAGCTTGGAGCTATAAGTCAAAGCTTAATCACATCTGGGGACCCCAACAACTGGGCCACTGGCAGAATTGTTGAAAATACTCCCATTTGCCTCACTAGGCTTTGGATCTCATCTTGGGTTACCACGGTGAAGTCTCACAGAGTATCTTCTTGTATCAGTAGTGGGAAAGTATGGACTGCATTGATACTGAGACACATGTTGTTCAATATCATTAGCAACCTGGACAGTGAGTGCACCCTCAGCAAATGTGTGATCCCACTGAACTAGGGGGAATGACTGACATGACCTCTCAGTCCAGGGACCTCGGTAAAGTTGGCTGTACCAGCAAAAACCCCATGAGGGTCAGTAAGTGCATCTAGAGGAATAACCCCCTGATCTGCTGTAGTCTGGGAAGCAACCAGCTCAATGACAGATTGTGGGGGTGGATACTAGGCTGAACATGAGCCACTGCTGCACTCTTGTTGTAAACAAATCAAACTTCAAACTGAGACATATTATGAGCACCTTGGTCAGCATGTCAAGGGAAACTACTCTTCTGCTGGGTGGGCAGTGAAGAAGTGGAACAGGTTATCCAGGGAGGTTATGAAGTCTGTCCCTAGGGGGTTTTCAGTGCTGTGTTAGGTAAAGCTACAGGTGACTTCATAGTACTCCTGCTGTGGGTGGAAGGTCAGACCACAGGCTTCAGAGGTCTCTTCCAATCAATGCTATGGTTCTGTGATTTTAACTATGATACCTATAATTATGTATCACAAAGCAGTGGATAATAAGACCAAACTGCAAACATGCTAAAAAAATGTAAAAATCAGACCAAACACATAGCAGTGCAGAGCTAAAGAAAACACTGGAAATTCATTCATACTGCAAACCAATCTACCCTCGGGCTGCTGATGGGAAGTCTTGAGAAATACAAACAAAAGGAGACAAAATACAAGGCAAAGAGAAATAAAGTTACATGAAACAAGAGGAAGGATTCTGATAAGTCAAATTAAGACTATGAATATCATCACAGCAATAATTTCTCTCAGGAAGGTCCCCATGCTAGCTTGAACAGTGGCTCTGGAAATGAAAAGTAGAATATCTCCATTCATTTTCATGTCTTTGTGTATAAAACTCAGTGTGTTAATTTGGTGTTCAATAGAATTGTCTTCACATAATTTACTCCCTTTGAGACCTAATCTCTCAACCTCATCTCTGTCTGAAATAGGCAATCTGCAGTAATGGTAAAGTTGCCTGTAAGGTAACATATGACAAGATAACGGAAGCAGAAAGCAAAGGTTTCTTGCTGAAGCCAGCCTCGTATGGCACTTGAACATCAGCACCTTTGTCCTTGTACATCATGCTTGGGGATTGGTTTACAGAGTGAAAAAGTGCATGGATAACCTGTTCAAAAATGTCCCATAGCAAGATCCTAAATGAATCCGAATGAAAATATAAATGATGCAAATGAAAATGCAAAGCGAACACACAAATAGCTGACTAGTCAGGTTTCCAGAAGCAGCTAAAGAGATTAAGCCCCATTTCTCAGTTCTGAACTGCACTTACGTATTATTTAAAGTCGAAATATCATTTTCAAAAATGTACCAAAACGGAGGCCTAGATCCATGAAAGGGCATAGATTTTGGAGAACCTATCTCTGAGGTACTTCCTGCCCAGGTGAAGTCAGAGTCCCAGCTTAAAGCTCTGCAGATTTAAATTTATGGAAGACCATGACATACCTAACAGGCCGAAGAAAGAACAGGACTGTGAGAAGTGGTCCAGAACCTTGTGGCTCTCAGGCATGACGGCCCCTGAAGCAGGGAGATGTGCCAGTGTCTCGATGGGAGAGGCTGAGGTCAGCTAGCAAGGGTATTTCCTATGCTCTGATGCTCTGCAGTAACTTGGAAAATCTGTGAGTTATACAGGATTAAGGATTCACATCACACCATTGAGTCAGATGTAGATTACGTGAGCGGGATGGCTGCTCAGCTCTTAACAGCGTCACGTATTACAGAAGCAAGCATGCTAGTGTGCAAGTACTGGGTGGTGCTAACACTACAGGGATTTCTTTATAGAGCAGGAAAAATTACAGCTCCTTTAGTTCTGCTGATAAATCTTCCCAAGTCTCAGCTGAGTGACCTGGCTGCTGGGGTCAAGCAGAAGAAGGAGTGCAGGACCTTCTTACCTCTTTGCTTTGTGTGAAGCACTGCCTGGCAGTGTGTTCTCAGAAAACCTGGTGCTGTGCTGCTAGACGCAGGGGAAAAGCTTACATTATAAATTCTGACAAAATTCAGCCATTAATTCAGTGCCTGGCTTCTCAGCACTGTCAAGACTTAAGCAATTCTGGGTGTGACCAGCAATAGACAATTCGGTATCTAGGGAATTTTACTGGGAGAACCATCTGAAATGTTAGGCAATTTCAGATATGGGGAGCTGTTGAGGAAGGGGAGTTGAAGGCTGAGGATTTAAATTTTGCACAACTGTGTCTTAAATAAAAGGACACAGAGCTCTTCTTGTGAATCTACCTCTTCAGAGATTTGAAAAGTCCCAAGAAGCTGTTGTTGTATGTGTCCTGCCAAAAGACCACGAATCTGTCTCAGGGAGGGGTCAGGGAGCAGAAGGCATGGCTGGGGACAGAGGGAGGACAAGGCGGTTGTGGGGGTTCTGTTATGCTGCAGGATCCCAGGCAAGAAGCAGAATAAGGTCCAACTAGGAGCAAGAGGGTGGCAGGACAGGAAGAGTGAAAGGAGACTTCTTCTGAGCTGAACCCAGCAATGCAGCTCCTTGGAGAGAGGGCAGGGAGCTGCAGCCCACCGCCCTGCTTTCTAGCAATCGATTCAGCAGCTGGGTTGACTTCAACAGTCAGTTTTTTGAGGGTCTGAACATCTACCTCACAAGCTTGTCTTCCTTGTGGTTGTCCCAGATGTGAAGTAGGCAGAGTTGAAGCTCTGACTCCACCAGTTTGTGTTCTCTGTATATTCTGAACATTTTTTTAAAGCCCATTTTGTAGATGCTGAATGACTTGGGCATATGTGTTTATATTTTTTTCCTAAATGAACATTTCCAAAAATCAGTTAAAAAAAAAAAAAAAAGACAAAAACAATTGACAAAAAATGCTTTTTTTCTGGCAGCTTTTCTTTGTGCTGAACAATTGTGCACAACTGATAGTCTTTTGCTACGAAGTGAATAAGTATTCCAGCCAGCATTATACAAAGTATTTTCTGCAATTAAACTTATATATTTTCCATGTCAGCTTGCTGTACCTGATTCTGTTGTTTTTTTAAAGGGAAGTTTGATTAAAGCCCATTTGTTCACCACAAATCATTTAAAACTGCCAGGCTTAAATAAGTGGTAACTGAGAAATATCACCAAAACAAATTACATCACCTCCTCTGAGTCGCTAACTGAGCTTTGAAATTCTTCCTTTCTCCAAGTGGGGTTCAAGCAAAGTGCATGCCAGTCCATGTTCATTGTCAAGCAAACTCAGTGTGCTAGATATTCCCTCCTAATCCTCTATGGATACCATTTGTGTCCCGATCTGCATGGAACAAAAATTCAGCCTGTTCTAGACCCTTCAGCAATTTCCCTCTGGAGGGAACAGTGGCTTGGTGAACCAGTATAGAAAAGACAGGTAGACTGGGAAATCTCTCTGATCTTGCAGAAGCTGAGCATGATGGTTTATACCAGCTTCTCCAATTGATTCTCAAACTGCAGTTCTCAGAAAGTCAATATCTGTCAACAGACTAAATCAGATTTGCAATGCCGGGGAGACAAAGATGGACTTCACCGGTCATGGGTAGAAGCTGCCCCATAGTTACCTCATATCATCTGTTCCCGAGAATGAGACAATGTGTAAACATACGAACTTCAAAAGAACCTCTGATGCTTTATGACACACAGGAATGATCTGTGCTGTTACAGCAGTTGTTTTTCTGAGCTTCGCTATAGGAGAATTTCTGGCTCTAGCTGATCACCAAATGAGTGGGACAGTATTTTACATACTGCACTTACCTGTGTGTAATTTGGCATTGGATATCCACTGAACTGTATTTATATGAAAATACTCTCAGAATAATATAGTGATCTGAGTGGAACGTTGAGCTATATGGGTAAAGTTATGATCTGTTACATACAAGAAAAATGTATCTCTTTTATTGTACCTTCTTGAGTATAAAATTCCTTGCAGTTACAGTGAAGTAATTAATAGAAGATTACATTCATAATAACACCTGTTTATCAATTAATGTAATAAAAACCACTCAAAAATAACTGAAAGAGAAAGGAAAAACAATTACATAAAATAAGTAAATGATGAAACATTACGTATAGCATAATAGAATTAAATAATATATATTATGCAGCAATTTGAGTTGAAGGTCTGATTTCAGGCTAGTGCTAAATCTCAGTGACAAGTCCTGCTTGTCTCAAGCAGTGTGGCAGCTCTTTCCATTAATTTTCACTTTTACAATTACACAAAAGTTTTAGGAAGTGGGTTAGGACAAACAAAGCTAAAGCTAACTGTAACAAGCTGCAGAATGATCTTACAATTCAAGGAAAACAGAAAGAGGTTTTTCAAGTACATGGCAGATAAAACTAACACCAGAGGCAATGTAGGCCCACTGATGGATGGGATGGGTGCCCTGGTGACAGAACATACAGAGAAGGCAGAGTTACTGAATGCCTTCTTTGTCTCTGTCTACTCTGCCGGAGGCTGTTCTGAAGAGCCCTGTACCCCTGAGGCCCCAGAGGAAGGCAGGACAGTGGAGGAGTTTGCCTTAGTCGATGGGGACTGGGTTAGAGACCAATTAAGCAATCTGGACATCCGTAAATCCATGGGTCCAGATGGGATGCACCCATGGATGCTGAGGGAGCTGGCGGAAGTCATTGCTGGACCACTCTCCATCGTCTTTGCCAAGTCTTGGGAAACGGGAGAGGTGCCTGAGGACTGGAGGAAAGCAAATGTCACTCCAGTCTTCAAAAAGGGCAAGAAGGAGGACCCAGGTAACTATAGACCGGTCAGCCTCACCTCCATCTCTGGGAAAGTGATGGAACACCTTATCCTTGGTGCCATCTCAAGGCATATCAAGGATAAGAGGGTTATTAGGGGCAGTCAACATGGCTTTACCAAGGTGAAGTCGTACTTGACCAACCTCATAGCCTTTTATGAAGACATAACAAGGTGGATAGATGATGACAGAGTGGTGGATGTCGTCTTCCTTGAGTTCAGTAAAGCATTTGAAACCTTTTCCCACAGCATCCTTCCAGCTAAACTGAGGAAGTGTGGACTGGATGATCGGGCAGTGAGGTGGACTGTGAACTGGCTGAAGGAAAAAAAGCCGGAGAGTCATAGTCAATGGGGCGGAGTCCAGTTGGAGGCCTGTATCTAGTGGAGTGCCTCAAGGGTCAGTACTGGAACCAGTGTTGTTCAATATATTCATCAATGGCTTATATGAGGGAATTGAGTGTACTATCAGCAAGTTTGATGATGACATCAAGCTAGGGGGAGTGGCTGACAAGCCAGAGGCTGTGCTGCCATCCAGTGAGATCTGGACAGGCTGGAGAGTTGGGTGGGGGAAAATTTAATTAAATATAACAAGGGCAAGTGTAGGGTCCTACATCTGGGCAGGAACAACCCCAGGTTCCAGTATAGGTTGGGGAACAATCTGTTAGAGAGCACTGTAGTGGAAAGTGACCTGGGGGTCCTGGTGGACAGCAGGATGACCATAAGCCAGCACTGTGCCCTTGTGGCCAAGAAGGTCAATGCTACCTGGGGTGGATTAGAAGGGGGGTGGTTAGTAGATTGAGAGAGGTTCTCCTTCCCCTCTACTCTGCCCTGGTGAGACCACATCTGGAATATTGTGTCCAGTTCTGGGCCCCTCAGTTCAAGAAGGACAGGGAGCTGCTGGAGAGAGTCCAGTGCAGGGCAACAAAGATGATGAAGGGAGTGGAGCATCTCCCTTATGAGGAAAGACTGAGGGAGCTGGGTCTCTTTAGCTTGGAGAAGAGGAGACTGAGGGGTGACCTTATTAGTGTTTATAAATATATAAAGGGGGAGTGTCACGAGGATGGANTTTAAGCTGGAACACAAGAGGTTCCACTTAAATTTGAGAAGAAACTTCTTCTCAGTGAGGGTGACAGAACACTGGAACAGGCTGCCCAGGGAGGTTGTGGAGTCTCCTTCTCTGAAGACATTCAAAACCCGCCTGGATGCCTTACTGTGTAGCCCTGTCTAGGTGTTCCTGCTCTGACAGGGGGATTGGACTAGATGACTAGTCCAATGGACTAGCTCTTCTCAATATCCGAGGAAAATTATTCCAGGTGATTAAAAGGAAGATACCACTAAAAAATAAAATAAAGCATATAAGGAAAAGAGTGTGAAACAGCTGTGGAAGACCTTTTAGGACCTTGGAGGATTCACCCTAGAACGAGGTATAGGACAGCTAGAAAACATCAAGTAATTATTGAAATTGTCAGCTTCAGACCCGCTGGAGTGCAAATACATAGGAAAAAACACTACTTATGAGAAGAAACCCTCTGCCTGGCTGACAAAAAGTTGGAAGCCAGGATCAGAGCAAATGGTGATGATTCAACTGAACAGTCACATGTAAAAATAATAGAATTTGTTGGACAAAAGTGTTGGAAATTTGAGAAGATCAACACTGGTGACAACACCCAGGTAAAATAGTCTTACAGATTTGAGTAAAATCCTCCTTGTTATCTTCCTTAAGAGATGTAAAAGACAGATTCTGTTTCTCTTTGAGGAGCAAGTTGATTTGTAGAAAGGCAGCGATGCTACAGAAGATACTCCATATATGTGGCCAAGTCACAGAAGCTGAGAAAAATGTTTACATTTTGTCGTCAGCTTCTGTGAAGGACATTTTATACTTTATTGTACAAAGGTGAAAACTCCATGCAAGTGTTTTAAACATAGATTTTTATTTCACTGATAAAATCTGTTGTCCCACGTTGTTTGATATCAGTAGGAATTTCCTCATTAAGAAAAGATAAGCATTAAATAAGCACTCTGCATATCTAAATATCCATATCCACTTACTTTTTTTTGGAGTGCAATTTTCACCTTTTTTTGAGTGCTCTGAAGTCCCTTATCTCCCAAATGCTTGAGGGTTCCTTCGCTTTCTTCTCTGGAACTGACCTTTCAAGGTCCTTGATCAAGATCTCTCCCTTTGCCAGTGTTTACAGCCCACTGCCATCTCATCAGTCAAGCAGGACGTCCTTCACTGAAGTGTTCCCAGGAAGGATGTCTCTAACACATGCATTCCTTATGCTGTGCAGAAAACAGGAAAGCTCTTGTGTATATATGGAAACATGCTCACAGGCCACAGTGTTAGGAGAGGAGACATAAATTCCACTAATATCCCTTTTTGGCTGAGAGACCTGACTGATGCACTTTTGGGTGAGAGACCCTACTGATGGACTTGGGTAAAAGGACTCACTGTACCAAGGTGTTCACCATATCTGGATGGTTTCTGACAGCACTCTACCTGGCTACCTATTTGCTTGTTCTTGCAAGAGTGTCTGGTGATAAGGAAAAGAAAAGGCTGAATTACTGTAAAACAAAGCATTGCCACAAAGATCCAACAGTGCAGCTAAGAGTTTACGTGCTCTGCCACGCCGTAGCAGCTTTATGAACAGCCATAGAGCAGCAATGATTCCCAGTGCCAGTAGCGTTAACTGACCTGCCACACTGCTGTGCCCCACGGCTCCAGCTTCAGAGCTCACGCTTACCCATCTGGGTGGAAAGGCAGAGTAAATTACCATGTAGATGTACCCTAAACCTGCTCAGAGAAGCATAAAACTACCTTACACAAGACAGCTCTTAAGAGCCATGATAAGTCTGCTTGCATGTGGTTGTTGCTCTGACACAGCACACATTGGCAGGAACAAGGAACATCTGCAGCTCCACCATGTAGCTGTGAAGCTGAAATTTTAGACACTGCGAGTCATAGAATCATAGAATCGTTTTGCTTGGAAGACACCCTCAAGATCAATGAGTCCAACTGTTAAGCTAGCACTGTCACTAAACCATGTTCCTAAGAACCTCATCTACGCATCTTTTAAATACCTCCAGGGATGACCCCACCACTTCCCTGGGCAGCCTGTTCCACTGCTTTGCAATCCTTTCCATCAAGAAATGTTTCCTAATATGCAATCTAAACCACCCCTGGTGCAACTTGAGGCCACTTCCTCTTGTTCTATCACTTGCTACTTGGGAGAAGAGAAAAACACTCTCATGCATTGCTCCTTGAGATCAGCTGCAGCCTCCACTCTCACAGTGGAGTGTTGCTGGCATAGCCTGGATGCACAGTGAGTGAAGGCAGGGTAATGTCCTCACACCATCAGTCCTCTGCAGAGGCACCAGAGCTCATTTGGTCAATGTCTAGAGGCTTTTAGATGCCGTACCTTCAAAGTCATGTAGCATGGTTTTGTTTCTGCTCTGTTCACAGCAAGAGGTATAGCTGGGTAATTGTAGCTATCTATGGCACATTAACATCTCATCCAGAACATAAACACTTAATTGCTTGCTGGCAGATTTCCCTCCATTTGGTATCCATCCTGCTATATCACTCTGAGATGAACAACATAAAAGATGTGTTTATTATAGTTGGGACTGGGAGAGGGAAAGGGGAAAATCAATGTCATTAAAGATATCAGGTTTAATACTATTATCTTTGATGTTGAAGCACGTTTTATGCCAATTGATTTATTTTTTTCCTAAAATAATTTAGTATAATTTGGGGGAGCAGGGGTTATAGTCCTGTTGTAAACAATGAAAACTCCATTCAAGTCAATGGCAGCTTGAGTTGCATCTAAATGAGCTCTTCTGCCTGGAATTCAGGACAGAAGTTGCTTGCCTAAACACATGAACATTGTATATTTATCCAAGAAGATTTTGTTTTAATAAATACAAGATCTGAATTAAGAATGGACCACTCCTATGCTCACTGGCAGGTCGGAGTCAAAATTTTATTTCTTTTCAAGCTGGAAACTCTTCTAATTTGTGTGTATTCACATGTGGATTTTTTGCCTTTTTTTTTTTTAAATCAGAGAATAATGATATCACATAATCTTTTCTGATTTGGGCTATTGCCAAGTCAAATCTTAACTTCCATCAGGTTCTTTTAATGTCTGCATCAGGAAGAGTTATTAAAAAGATAGTCTTAACCTCCTTCTATTTGAATTTTTTTTAAATGTCAATTTTTTTTCTATTTTAGCTGTTATTTTAAACTAATAACAGCCCTTGTTTGATGAGCCTGACTTATCAGCCCTGTCAAATTGCAGTTGCTTTGGAGGGAAGACAGCTCTGAGTTTAAACATGTTTCCAAGAGAAGCCCATGAGACTGGCTGCACACAAGGGGACTGTTGTTCTTTCTCTTTAGTCTTCTCCTTTCTTTTGATGGTACTGCCATTGACAAGCACAGAGAACCGGTCTGGGATGGACCTCTGGGCTGTCACATCCAGGCCACTGCGGCACTGTGTCATACAGACACTGTGAGATAAACATGTCGTGTGTCACAGGAAAGAAGCGAATCCATAGGAGGAACAGAAAACTTCAGAAAAGGGTTGAAACAGCACTTCTGACTGGCAGCTGGCCTGGTTCTGACTTGTCCTGAAGTGATAGTTTCATGAAGGCAGGTGGAGCTGATCCAATATGACACCAGTTTATGTGAGAAGAACAGGTTTTGAAGGAAAACTTTGCTTCCCTCTTCGTCTACGGACTTGCATGTTTTAACCATTAAAGATGATGACACAAGAGAGAAAACTCCCTCCATCATGATCAGGGAGAGCTCCAAATTGAAACAAACCACTCAGAGTCAGGTATCATGAAATAAGACAGCCGTGAGTTCAACAGGACACTTGCCTGCTGCTCCCACAGCCTGTCTGGGGCTGAGGCACTCCCTGCTCTCAGACACTCTTGGCAGCTTTTGTGGTTATTAAAGTTAGTTGCTTTTTTTGCTGTTCTCCTGGTGTGCAAGATGTCGCTCTTGGGAACATGCAAACTCCCGAAACAAATGCTGCAAATCTGGTGAACAAGAGGGGAGTATTCCTGCTGCTCCCGGTACCCACCAGAGAATAGCCCAAGGTGATGGATACGACGTCTAGGAACTGCCTTCCACATGTGTTCTCATCTTTGCTGGTTATCATAATGTCTGTGTATAAATAGTAGCTCTCCCTTTTTATATCCTTCTCCTGCCTGATTCACTCGATGATGCAGCGTCAGTGACATTTGACTCGCTGCCATGGCAATTGCAAAACCAGAGTTTCATAAACATTGGATTGTGACATCTGAATGAATCAGGCAGGGGGAGGAGGATGGACAAGCCCTGCGAGAGAGCTGCACCTGAGTCAGTCTTCGTCCCTGTACCCAGACGACGGAAATGAGCACAGGCATGATGTGACATTTGTAAGGAGCAAGAAAAGAGCAAACCCATTGGGAACAGTAGGAGAGCATGTGTGTGTATGGGGGGCAAGTCTGCTGGGACAAACTTCTGTATCAGGCATGTGAGTCAAATATAGGGTTGGGAGGTCTGCTAATAAACACTCTAAACATGAGTTTTGTTTTCTGTTGTGGAGAAAAATGAAATGGAAGTTGCAGCAGAACTGAGAGCCAGATTAAGCACAAGTAAAAGCTTCTTTCAAGACACAAACAGAGGGAACCAGAGAAGTCAAAAAGAAAAGGAGAAGATGAAAGGCTGACCTCCAGGCTGAAAGCATTTTTTGTTGCTATATTGTGAACATGTTTCTGCTCTGAGTCCAATTACCCCAAGTTTTAACTATCTAGTTGCAACAGGAAAATCTGGAACTGTGTCTGCATGGCATGGGGGGCTTCAGAGTGTGACCTACAAAACATGGTACAGCCAGTAAAAAGACCTGCTGGAGGTAGGAAGACTGAGGACAAACTCAGTTTTTTTCTATGAAAAGATTATCCACCCGGTTGACCCAGGGAAGCCAGTTGATGTGATCTTTTTGGATTTCAGTAAAGCCTTTGACACTGTCTCTATTAGTATCTTCCTGGACAGGATGTCCAGCATACAGTTGGATAAACACACAGTGCAGTGGGTGAGCAATTGGCTGATGGGTCAGGCTCAAAGGGTTCTAGTAAATGAGGTTATGTCAGGCCAGTCACAAGTGGGGTTCTGCAGAGATCCATCTTAGGGCCAGCACTCTTCAATATCTTCATAAATGACTTGGACACAGGACTTGACGGAACGGTAAGTAAGTTCACCAATGACACAAAATTGGGAGGAGCTGTTTAAACTCTTGAGGGCAGAGAGGCCCGGCAGAGGGATCTGGACAAATCGGAGAACTGGGCAATCACCAACCACATGAAGTTCAACAAGGGCAAGTGCTGGATCTTGCACCTGGAACATGGCAACTCTGGCTGTACATGCAGACTGGGGGATGAGATGCTGGAGAGCAGCCCCACAGAGAGGGATCTGGGGGTTCTGGTCAACAGCAAGTGGAACATGAGCCAACAGTGTCCCTGGCAGCCAAGAGGGCCAAGCGTGTCCTGGGTGCATCCAGCACAGCATGGCCAGCCGGGCAGGGAGGGGATTGTCCCGCTCTGCTCTGCACTGGTGCGGCCTCACCTGGAGCTCTGGGTGCAGGTCTGGGCAACACAGGATAAAAAATGATACAGAGTTGCTGGAGGGTGTCCAGAAGAGGGCTACAAAGTTGGTGACGGGTTTGGAGGGGAAGCTGTATGAGGAGCAGCTGAAGTCACTTGGTTTATTCAGCCTGGAGGAGACTGAGGGGAGACCTCATCGTGGTTTACAGCTTCCTCACAAGGGGAGGAGAGGCAGGCGCTGATCTCTTCTCTCTGGTAACCAACGACAGAATCTGAGGGAATGTCAGGAGGATGTGCCAGGGAAGGTTTAGGTTGGACATTATGAACAGGTTCTTCACCTAGAGGATGGTGGAGCACTGGAACAGGCTCCCCAAGGAGGCAGTCCTGGCTCCAAGCCACAGTGTTTAAGAAGCAATTGGACAAAGCCCTCAGATACATGGTGTGAATTTTGGGGTTGTCTTATGCAGCGACAGGAGTTGGACTCTATGATCCTCATGGGTCCCTTCAAACTCAGGACATTCCATGATTCTATGATTCTAAGGACAAGGGTTAAATCCCTCCTCATTGTTGGATCTGGAGTACTCTGAAGAGCTTGTGCATCTCTCTAGTTGTACACTCCAGCCCATGGCTTTTCATTCAAAACTTCATAGAGAGAGAGAGAGAGAGAGAGGTGAGGAGGCCTCACTTCTAACTAAAGATGAAAAACTGTGTGGTGATAGCGTGCTGACATTCAGTGGTTGGGATATTCAGCCATAGTATAGGAGACCTTCCTTCAGCAAGGACACGTTGCTGTTCCCAACCTCCTGGCAAGGCTCAGCTGGAGAAGGGGCACATTATCCTCCCAGTCTCCTGTGCTTCTATGCACAACTTTGTTGGATATAAGACAACTATTCCTAGAGTCTTTCCATATATCAAGGATATTTGTATAATGTACATGAAGCAACCTTTGAACAAAAATACAAAGCAGGTCTTAAAGCGGGACTTTCCCCATTTTGGAGGGAGGAATGTCCTAAATCACTAGTATAGACAAATTTAATATTTGTTTTCTTTCTGTCTGGTTAAAACAATTTTTTTCATATATATTTGAGACATTCCTAAGGTAGACTCATACCTGCCAGCCCTGCCTCAGAAGAGTTTGAGTCCTGTGGCTGGGGCTCTGTGGCAGACTGGGGGACACTGGCTCACCTCCTTTTAGGCAAAAAAGTGACTTGGAGAAGGAATGCTCTGGCTTCTGACCTGTGCCATGAGCGCAGAGCTTGCTTGCTTTTTGAAAGAAAGTCATAGACGTGAGCATAAATACCTCAGCTGTTTCTTGCCCTAAGTCACTGACGGAGAGTGGATCGTTCAGACTAGAGAGGAGTGAGAAAACAGTCCAAGTTGCGCAGATTTAGCATTCAGAGGGCTCCCGGTTCATTCGGTAGTGAGCATGTGGAGTCATGACCAGCCTTAGCACGAATCTCCAGACTGAGTTTTGCTCTTATTACACAGTATACCAAAAAAATAGTCTGAAGCAGTTTCTGTATCATTGTTGGTGACCTTTAGGAACTTGTGATAGATGGGAAAGGAACCAGAAGGTTGGGAAAAGGCATCTACTTTTTTAAAAGGAACTTAAAAACAAAAAGAAAAAGCAAGAGGGAACCTTTCAGTCTGATTTCCTTTATTGGAGAAAGAATTTTGTAAATAGTCAAACAAGCTGAGAACCCTTGAAAAAGCTGAAAAAAGCAGATAAATATCAGAATGTACAACTGCTCAAAGAGACGGCTACTAGCCAACATACCTATGTCAATAAAGTTTCATGTCAGAATAGTTATATTTTTATGTGATATGAAGCAGACTTTGTGAACGGGGAAAAGCAGTAAGTGTCATAAAAGCAGTAAGAGGGATCGAAACTGTTTCAAATGCCACTCTCATTAGTAACTAAGAGGATATGATTTTTATGGTACTTGTATGAGACACAGAACTGTTTGAAAATGGCCTTAGAGCTTTTATCAATGGTCCACTGTTTTAAAAAAAAAGAAGCTGATACTGAATATTCATCAGGTTTTTCCCCTAGGTCTGATTCTGTTCAGTATTTTTCATTCATATCTCTGTGAGTGAATATTAAGTGTGCTTATTAACTTGCAGATGATATGAAGTCTATGGGCACACTTGAGGACAAGGCTTGAATTCAAAATTATCTTGACAAGCTGCAGAAATAGTCAGGAAAATAGTAGAGCGAAACTCAAATGAGATATTTCTCTTTGGCAGGACTGTTGAGCTATACAAGTAGAGCACAGGAAACAATGAAGGAAGGATCTGTGTTCTGTATATGCATCAAAGGCTGAGCATCTCACGCTGTTGCAAAAAAAAAAGAAAAAAAAGTGGCTGAAATATGGAGTTAGAAGTAAAATGATGAACTGATATTTCCATTTCACTTTGCAATGATGAGATACTGTTGTTCCCAGTTGTGGCACCATATTTCCAGGATGATGCAGGCCAGCTGGAAGAAAACACCAACAGTGATCAAAGGACCAGACAGCATAAACCATGAAGACAGATAAACAGAACCAAGGTTGTCAAGCTAAAGAAGAGAAGTTCACGGGTAGAAGGGGCAAGGGAGGGTAAGTCTTAGAAGCTTGTTTCCAAGAGAAAGGGACTACTCTATTATTCATGATTGTGCAGGATACAAGATATAAAGGGCTTAAAATAAGGTACACATGATTCTGGTTACAACTTAGGACACATTTTCTAATGGTAAGGAAAGACGGACAGCAGAGGCTTGTCTAGGAAGGATGTTGAGTCTTCATCACTAGAAGTTTTAATAACTGGTGAGGTGACAATGTAATTACCATAAATATAGTTGTTTTTCCCTTGGTGCAGATGACTCATAGAAGATTTCCATCCTCTATGGTCCTATGGTAATTATGATGCAGAGTTTTTGACCCGCTTTTCTGCGTTCTAAACCACTTCAAAAAATGGAAAATAAAGATTGAGTGAATGTAAAGCTATTTTAAGTAATTTTTCATTTGTTTCTTTGATTCCTTCCAGCATGCAAGAGTGCGTCCAGCTTTCTAAATAATGCAAAGGCTGGGCTGGCATTCCAGTAGCTAGAGAGAATGGGACTTTCTGACAATCTTAATTGGAGTTAAGAACAAGGTATAAACCTTGTCAAATTATCGGCATGCAGAGTTAATATAAACCACAGTATGTAGGCATAGCAGTCATTGGAATTGCAATACTTAGTGTGAGAAAACTGCCTGTGAAACTACATGGAAGTGGGAGGACTGAAAATCAAATTTCTGCCAACTTCTAAGCTTATGTTGGTGTCTTATAAGATAACTTAAATTGCCACAAACACAGAAGTTTTATTTACTGATAGTAAATAAACTATGAATATACACTAATCTACTACCTCAATGAAATTCACAATCAATTAATAATCTGTTAAAAGGTACAGGTAATAAAACTAGAAGTCCATGCCAGAACAACCTCCAACGTAAAATCTGTTAGAGTAAACATAGCAGTCAGGAAGGAGGCTGCGGCTGACTAAAAAGGCCTTTATTCAGCCCTTTGTGTTTTTCAAAAAATAAGCCCTATTTTGCATATTTCATGTTTCATATATTTAATCTTTTTCTATAATAAATTAAGAAGTAGTTTTTGAAAGTCTATTCTGTGCATATTTATGTTATTCATATTTGCTTAGTTAGCATTATGGTAGGAATTGTTGCACTGTCAATGCAATTGTTATCTGCTTTCTCTTTACAGATTTTCCTAGCACAAATGCAGCAAGAACATAGTGTAGTTTTTCTTGTTTGGAGCTTGTTGAAGAAATTGTAGCTGTACTATCATAAGTATAGGAAAGCACTCGACATTGTATGTCGTGCTCTAACAGCAACCACAAAATCCTGCCTGAGATACTCATGTACTCTTGCTGGATTGTAAGAATAGTTTCTACCAGGTCTTCCATTATGTTAGGGCTACTGAGTGTCAGGCTAACTTCCTGAAAAATAGGTCAATATTTCCTTCAAGACAGTGGTTATTCAGTGTGGTCCATTAAAAGTAACTCAGAAACCCATCACTTTAAAGGATAAGGTCTGTGCTCTGCTGCTCAAATTTATGGCTTAGTTTTTCTGAACATTATGAGCCACTACAGCTAGTGCTGGAAATTCCCATCGATCTCTTACGGTCACACATGAACACATGTATCAATTTTTTTCTTTTAATTCAAAGAAAAGTTAGGTATTGTGGTCACCATATGCTCTCCCTCAACATGGGATTAAAGAATTTTATGATCTCTAACATTGCATCAAGGTCCTGACGCTTCTTTTTATTGGACTAAGGTTGATTTAGTCCATAGACCTTATATACTTGCTCCCCTACAAGGACTGCTGAGATTTATTTGTCATTAGTAAGACTATCTGGGCACAAAATTGAGAAATAAGCAAACAGACAAATTGAAAACACAAATCTTAAGGTGAAGCCATTCACATTGTAGCGTGTGTTACCATGGCAAATGACGATAGAAGTAAACACTCACAGAAATGGATGTAAGGAGACCAAACAAATACTTTATCAGTCAGGTTATTTTCCCTGAAAAATAGTTATGACCACTGCTTTTCTCACTTGTTTCTAACTAAGAAATTAATCTGCAGTTAGTTCTGGGGCACATACATAGACTGATGTTTGGTGCTATTGGTCTCGTGTACAGTGTACCAACTGGGACTGGGGCCCTGACCCAGACAAGCCAGGACATCCAGACATGGTTCAGACCTTCCGTCTCCATCCTGTGATATCATCTGTAGAAAGAGAACTCTGTTGTCTTGTAGCCTCTCTGAATGTTATGAAGGCAGCAGAAAGTGATCTGCAAACATTGCATAACAGGAAAAAGCTGAGTTGAAGTGTGTAAGATAGCCTAGCAGAAGTCACACAGCTTTCTTTGAAAGACTTAGAGCACTCCTTCCTGGGAAAATAGAGATTATTGAAGAACACTAGTAAGTGTCTTGCTTTGCTGTGGTGACCTAAGGATTCAAATGAAGATCTGTACAGAGAGCTAGTATCTTTTATCACAGCATTGGATAGAGCTGGAAAGATAGATAAGTTTTTGTATACGCAAGCCCTTCTTCAGATCTAAAATACAAGCCAGATAGACCACATAAATCTTTTGTATTTGTCTGGTCATGCAGAGGGGTAATATGAGCCTTACCAGTTACAGCTATGAACTCAGAGTTGTTTGTAGTTCATAAAAATTTTACCTTAAAGAAAATATTCTGCTTTACTGAGAAGTGTAGGCAGTGCTATGTATGTGCGGGTAATATTTAAGATTGGAAGATGTAATTTTTGTATCTATTAGGAGAGATGGGAAAAAAGCAGCTTTTGAGCAAGCAATTATTGTAAAGGGTGTTGCATAGTATAGTACAAGCAATTTGGTTTGGAAGCATTTCACAAGCGTGGTTAAGCCTCACTGTACCTTATAGGCTGGCTTTGATAATAGCTTTTTCTGATGAATTTGTTATGTGATAGAGCTTGATTCCAGTGCTTTCTGAAGATCAGTCATCCTGAGGAGAAACATGAGTGTTAGATCTTTTTTTTTTCAGATAACCTCTGATTCTTTGTAAGGGAGATGAAGACCAGTCCAAGGATTGCAGCACCCTGATGTTTCTGATCACCCGTGTGCCTGGTCCTGAGCCCCACCTCTCTGGCTCCCTAACTGCACTCCAGCTCCATCACCTGCCAGGCCCACCACCCCTTTGGGGAGTGTCCTTCCCCCAGCTGGAGGCTTGTGCCCTCATTTGAGCACATCTGGATTACAGCAACTGGATAATAACCAGGAAGATCCAGTCTCCAGATTATTTCTGGGTGCCAGCCAAAACTTCAAAGGTATATATTTTTGGCCATATTCTCATTTGCATTCACGTCAGTTTATTCTGCTGTCATTTCACTTTACACTGTTGGGTGATGTAAATGAGTATCAGGCTCTTGGCCATTATAAATCTACGCTATACATCAAAACATGGAGAATGGTAACCTGAGGCCTTGGCAATTAGTATTGTGAGCCTGTAATCTGTTTCTTTGTTCATACATCACAGTGTGTGATTCTTCAGATCCTGTCCAACCAACACCTCAGCCAAGCATTTCACTTGACACAAGTTTGTATTTGGGATCCAAAATCTGTAAGGAAGCTGCTGAGTTTCAATGTGGCTCTTCTGCAGACACTCTTTAATCTCAATTCTATTCTTTCTTCTTCCAAAAAAATATCTAAATCTGGAGTATATCCATGTAAGGGATTGCATTTATATATATTGTGCTTAACTCTCTACTCCTCTCTCCCAAAGCCTTGAATACACAGTTCTGACCTAACACCTGGCACGATTAAAAATTTTTGCTTTAATTACCCTAATCTTGTGAACATGCAATGTATCATCATTCCACTCTTTCTTACTATGTCATCTTTGTCTTTTCAATATTTCCAAAGACACTGGAGTCCATGGGGTGGTACCAGAAATCCTCTTACCATAGTTGGAAAAAGTAGTATTTTTTAATCTTCAATAAAAACACATCTTTGGGACAAAATGCCATCAAATACAAAGGGATTAAAATTCAATTTAAATGAAAGCTGTCCTGACCTGTTAACCATACACCAGGAAAACAGCTGACATGTCTTAGCGTTGTATTTTAATCCAGTATCACCTTGACTTTGTACTTGTTCATACCTTAAATACTATTAAGTTATGTTGAAAATTAAAAGCCATATTCCTTCCCATCTTTAGCACCCGTCTAGGGTCAGCAAGGAGACTACTGCTTGTTTTTCTAGTGATATTTGTGCCTAGGCACAATTCAGAGCAGCCAGCAGGCTGTTCCAGATGTTCTCATATGGTTCCTGACACAGCCACAGGCAGTTTGCTGGTGCCTGCGGTGCTCTGGCAGCTCACCCTGTCCACTTTCCTTTACCACTGAAACGACTCCATAGCACAATCAAGGAAAAACAGTGTAAGAATGAGCTAAAACAATTTTATATTTATTGAAGTATTTTTACAATGGAGAGTATAATCCTTGTCTTTCTGTGCATCTTGAGAAGGGGCAGGAGATTTTTTAAAGCAGGAAGATTTTGGTCCTTCAGACTTGAGGCTGCAGATACCTGAGTAAGCAGTCATCTGCATCTCCCTCTGCACCTGTCCCAGTGCTGTGACATTTGGATTACCTGGGATGTGCTGCTGTTGCTCTTTCTTCTGCAACTGGGATGTTTTGAGTCCTAAATTGTGGATTCCTCCCTATTCAAATGGGAGGGTTTCACAGTGGTGACCATGACGTGGACTTTTTACAATGAAGGTGGTAAAGTACTAGTAGAGTTTGCCCAGAGAGGTGGTGGATCCACCTCTGATGCTTAAACCCCCTAACCCTTTTTAGGACACTGTCCTGGCTAGCCAAGAGCAGTTTCACTTCATGCCCACTCCCGCTGTGAATATAATGTCATTCTTGGGCAGAGCAAAGCATAATCCAGAAGGCATGGAACAGCATATGTTCATCTGGTTTCCCCTAACCACACATTTCCTAGCACCCAGCCTCATCAGCTTCCCCATCAGTGGAAGTTTAGATCTTGGAAGGCTTCACACCTGGTGCTGGTGAATATCTGGTTACAAGGCAAACTGTCACGGCTCCTGAAGGCAGGCTTGTGTGCTCCAACGTGGCAGGAACATGTTACAGACAGGAAAGAGGGGTGGAAGAAAATTTTGGGGAGGTCACACCTACAGTGCACATGAATGAAACGTTTGCTGGGGTTCAGGTAGGAGCGCTAAGCCCCAGGTGAGTGGAGTTCAACAACATTAGGATGCTGGGCCGAGGTGAACAATGGTAATCTTTGCTGGTCTGGTTTGGTTCGGTTTGTTTTTTTCAAGAATTTGGATCACTTCTCTGTGTTAATACTTATCCAAGAGCAACCTTCCCATCTCCTCACAGAAGGAAGGTTTTCTATTTGCAGTTCCTCTTTGAAAACAAGTGGGATTTATGGCTGTTGCGAAAAATGGCAGAGAAGCTAAGTGGTTTGAAAGGGAAAGCCCAATAACTTGCACAAAGAAGTACTTTTAATTGAAAAAAATGTTTTGAAGTATTGCATAAAGAACCATTAATTGTTGCCCCAGTACTCATGTGATATTATATCTGTACAGAAGTTATTTGCTGTCACTTCAAGTCTATGGTCGGTAATTTGCTCCAGGCTCTTTATTTTACTTCTTTCCCAACCTCCTTTCTTTTTTTTAGAAGGATTAAATTAAAATACTTCATGAAGAATTTTTCTATTTCCTGTTAATTTTCTTCTTCCTTTTTTCTCTCCTGTGTTATTTTTTTTTTTTTTTTTTTTTTTTTTTTTTTTTTTTTTTNGACAGAAGTTCTTAATGATCATGTTTGGCCCTGTACATTCTCCCACCTGTTCCGTTACAAAGCTCCTGCCAAAAAACTGTTTTGTAACCCCAAGTAGTAACTCATTGTGAATTAGGTCAGAGCAGAAGTTGCAGTGTCTCTACCTTCCCTGATATGGGCTGTGTTTTCCTAAGTATAACACTTTTTCTCCCAGAGGACACAGCAGAAGCCCGCGCTGCTCTAGGGAGAGTGGCTGCTCCACACTGCAGCTGCAAGGATGTGCGAAATGGTGATGCGCAGCAAAACCTTCTTGATTCCTCCCTTCTGTCTGGAGGCTAAGGCATGGTCCAGGAGCAATATTCCTAAGGCAATGGATGGAGTCTGATGCCCTACGTTGTATGTGCAGAGCTAATTGCATGTGTTTTTATCCCTACCAGACAAAAAAAAAAGCAACTTTCAAAGGGGGGAGTCCCAAGGGCAGTAACACCTAATGGAAGGAATGGGTGGGTTTGCAAATACGTAGGCTGACCTTTAGACTTGGAAGTGTCCTTTAAAACACTCACATTTATTTTTGACCTACAGGTGTATTCACATATGGAGAATGCTATAAGGGGACATGGGAAGCAGATACTTGAGGAAAGCATCCAGTTCAATTTAAACACTTTTAAAATTGAAAATTGACTGAATGGCCCCAAAGCACTTTAAACATCAGCCAACTGGACCCTATTATATTTCTTTCTCCACCTGGCTGAATACAAGCAATATTGGTTTTGTTTTTCACTGGGAACTTCTAATCCCTGTTAGACGTATATGTATTCTTTCATTAGAGATGCCTCCACAGGACTGACAAGGGGTGTAACCTGACTGAGGTCTCCAGCTACTTATTTGGGTTTGTGCCTGTCTGAAGGGCTGAAAAACTCCCAAGAGTTCTGTGTAGTAATTACCCAAGAGTGGCGATGCTTAACGTGTCCCAGGCAGAACCCATTCAATAGCAGCAACCTTGTAAAACCATTTCTCCTTTTCATCTGGTGCAGATCAGCTTCTCCAGAGAAGAAGGACAATTTAGAAAAACAGACGGTTTTGTTTTTCTTTTGCTTTTATTAGAAGTAAACCCAAGTTTTACCCAGTTCAAATCTCCCTGCAGTTCTACACTGTAGTTCTCTGGGTTCTAATTTTCTGGGAAATTTCTCATCACTTTAATTCTTTGAGCTAGGTTAAAAATGTATCTCAAGTGCAAAGGTGATTCCTGTTCCCAACAACCTTCCTTGCATCAAACAGTTGAGCCATTGTCAAGGTGAAGGTGCTGTAAAGCACTCGTCACAAAACAGCCCCACCAGAAATGAAACCAGAGTTTTTTCCACACAAGTCAATAGTGCAAATCTTTCTGAGTTCTATACAGATGCCCGACCCAAGCTGACTGAAATAAGTAAAAGTGCTGTTTATCTGAAAGAAGGGAAAGGGTACTTACTTTCAGTATGGATTTGTCAAACTGTCCCAAATGAAATAAGATGGTTTTGATAGCAGGCTTTATCGGGGGAAAAAAAAAAAAAAAGGAAAAAAAAAAATAAAAAGAAGAAGAAAACAAAAAAAAAGAGGCAGTAATATTAAACATCTTGCTTTTTAAATAACATTCTCCTGTATTATATATTGCCAAGCAAGCTGGAGAAACTTGGTCTGGGCAAACGCAGTGTGTGTCTTCAGATAAAAATCTGTACTCACAAAATGATTTGCAACAGCTTCCTGTCAATGTTCATTCAGTGAAGCTCCAAACTTTTATCTGTCCTGGATCTGGGACTATTTAACATTTTCATGGACTATTGTAGTCTGTGTGGAAGTCACCTACTGAATTTGTAATTTATTAATAATAACCATATTGTTGCACAGACGGCTGTTTACCAACAAACAGCTCTGGTGCTGGCTGGGAAGCAAATCTGCTTTTGAAGGGTCTGTCCTGCCTATACCAGCATAAGCACTGAGGAGTCCCTGAGGTGCAAACTCTCTCTGGGAGAGCATGGCAGCAGAAAACTTCATGGAAATGGCTTGCAAATTCAGCGATCCTGGAACATTTTCAATCCTGCTCTCTCTTACTGGTCTCATTTTATTTTTCTCTTCCAAAGATGCTTTCTCCCCTCAGCCCTTTTGTCCCAGCATGTATTATTGCTTTCCCTCAGAATATCAATTTTCTTCCACTTTGTCACTCTCTGTCTTAAGGAGCATCTAAATTACATAGTTATTTTGGCTTTTTTTTTTTTCCTGTTATGTGTTGCTTTTTGTTCAGATCTTTGAAATAACTGTCAAAAAACCTCCCTGTAGGCTTTTCATGCTGGAATATGGCAGAAAAATCCAGTTAGAACCAGTCTGTCTTATGAGACACAGGAGAGAGTGCAGTTTTTTTCTGAATCTCCTTACTACTTGGTAGCAGAAGTTTTAAAGAGAGAGGGCTAAACTTTGAAGAGGATTTAGGCGTTGCAGTTCAATAACATTTAACTTTAGGTACCCCATTACATTTAAGGTCAGTAATACACAGCAAGGGCAATTTCAGCAATTTCTGCGTATACATGGGGAAATTTCTGAGACCAAAAACGAGAGTACAGAAGCTTAATTGATTTTGGAAGGATATTGTTGGAATGACTAACATGGAACATGTTCAATCAACTGCAAGAATTCATCCTTGCTTCCACTGTCTTTTCACTGCAGTGCTTTCATCTCTCGGTTACAGGGAATACAATACAAACAGCTAAGTACTGCCATAAACCATAATCTCAAATTAGGTGCATAAATCCTTTCTTCCAAAGAAAAAAACTTTGATCTCCACTCATAGCTGGAAGTGGACTACTTGACTTACTGAGGTTATTTCCATTTCTGTAAGCATGTAGACAACAGGGAAGAGAGTCAGGCTTCCTAAATGGTCATTAGATGCACAAATATACTTTTCCCCATTCCTTTGTCCAGCCTCTTTGTTTCAGGATGCTTTCTCCTAGCTTCCTAAAATACTGTATAAATATGAGGTTACAGTCACCCAAGTCATTCTGGTAAAGTTGTTTCAAGTTTGCACGACATGCTTAGTATTTTGGGAACCAGAAAGTGAGGTATTGTGATTGTGTATCTGTCCTAACAAAACCAGTTTAAATTTTTTTCTGAATACTCACCAAGATGGGGACAGAGGCCCTCTTCATGCACAAATCTTACTGCATTAAGGTCACTGGAGCCAAGTGCAACACTACATGATCATACTTATTCCCAGATGCATAATTAGTCCTCAGGTGATAAATGTCTAAGTGGAGTAGCCTGTGCACAGGAAAGTCCTGCATCAGGCTCCTACTACCATTCACATAAAGAAATGTCAATTTTCTATTTTTTTGGCCAGGGAAAAGTTTTTGCCTTCCTAACTCCCATATTCTGCATGAGTGCGCTACTTGCTGAGCAAGGAGGGTTAGCAGTAGCTGGAATGCATTGGTTTGGTTCCACTCCGAGAATGGTGAGAGCATTCTTCTTGTACTGGTGTTATTGGGTCTTACATGCAAGATAAATGCTGAGAGGGTTGTAGATGTCAAGCAGAATCAGCACCATAGAATGTCCTGAGTTGAAAGGGACCCACAAGGATCGTTGAGTCCAACTCCTGTCCCTGCATTTGACAACTCCACAGTTCACACCGTGTGTCTGAGGGTGTTGTCCAGTCTCTTCTTGAACACTGTCAGGCTTGGGGCTGTGACACCTCCCTGGGGAGCCTGTTCCAGTGTCCAGCACCCTCTGGGTGAAGAACCTTTTCCTCATGTCCAACCTAAACCTCCCCTGGCAGATCTTCCTGCCATTATCTTGGGTTCTGTCACTGGTCACCAGAGAAAAGAGATTGGTGCCTTCCCCTCCTCTTCCCCTTGTGAGGAAGCTGTAGCCATGATGAGGTCTCTCCTCAGTCCTGTCTTCTCCAGGCTGAACAAACCAAGGGACTTCAGCTGCTCCTTATACGGTTTTCCCTCCAAACCCTTCACCAACTTTGTAGCCCTCTTCTGGACACTCTCCAGTAGCTTTATATCCTTTCTATCCTGTGGTGCCCAGAACTGCACACAGTGCTCCAGCTGAGGCTGCACCAGTGCAGAGCAGAGCAGGCAAGCACTGAGAGAATATAGACCTCAACAGGGCTCTGCTGGGATGTCTTCAATATCAGTGACCTCCAGGGACAGACAGCCACCTATGAACCTTCCCACATGTAATCTATGCTGTATATTAAACAAAAACAAAGCTAAAACTTGATTATGACATCATTAACACTTATTCGCCCTTATTTCCTCCAGATTAATTCCTTGTGCTATATGGAAGTTACATGAAGTGAGGTATTTGACATACTTAAACGGAAGACAAACATGGAAAGAAGGCTGAAAACAGAGTGTAAAATTTGTGATAACAGGGGCGGGTGTTGTTACTGACTATTAGCATGCTTAAGGGAAATGCTGGGAGCTCAGTTCTTTGATCCTCTTACAAGCACACAGGCAAAGCAGTGCGTAGTGTTCATTGAAGGGCTCTACTGGCTGGGATGGGAGAGAAAGCAGGTGGAAAAAAGTGTTTTTCTGCCATTAGTTTCTATGATGAAACTAATTTTAGTGTAAAATGTCACTTCACAAAGCCAACCACTGCAAGTGACATTCTCTTAGTGGGGTAATCTCTGTTCTATTGTTGATTGCTTTAAGTTAGAGTTCAGCCCATGTCTCATAGCTACAGGGTGAAAGCCAGACATGGTGTCTGGGGTGCATCCTTCCCATGCTGGCAAATGAGGTATAAGCCAAGAGTGACGACTTTCCCCCCACCTTTCTGCCTAGGTGCCTTTTCTTTCTTGCCTGTAACCCAAGGAACAAGAGCTGTGCTTTACGCTTTTACTTCTAGACAATTTTTACTCCTCTGGGCAGAGATTTGCTGCTTCCTCCATGTGTTAAACTAAAGGAAAAGTGGAATCGGGAAATGGTAAATCTCATCGCAAATTTGATATGTATTTCACAGTTTCTTTCACTACAGTCTTCAGTTTGTCCTGGGGGCACTTTGTTACCTTTAAAGCTACTCCCTCTCTATTACATTTATTTGGAATTGGCAATGTGTTCAAAATTGAGGAGACAGATGGGGAGTGTGATAGTATCAGCCTTTTTCTCTTAGAAAACAGCACTTTGAAACAATATAGCCAATGGAAATAGGGATAAACCATCTAATTTGTTTTTTTCCTAGTACTTGTTCCATTGCAGACAGCTGGCAATGGCTGCATATTGTTTGAAAAGTCTTATTTTATAAAGTACATATCATTTATATGGTGAACAAGATTAGGTGTTAACATACTTCTATGTTGTTTTCTGTTCTCTTTCGAAAAATTGCAAAAAATACCATGCATTTAAAATTCTTGAATTTAGAAAATGAGAGAGCAGATAAAAACCAACATAAAGAAACTTTAATGAAAACTTTCTTATAATTTTTATAGGATTTTCTAATGACTAGGAAGGCAGGAAATAACTTGAGACAGATTTCTCCTCCTGTGCCTGACTCCTCCCAGGGTTCGAATCCCTCATAACATCTCTGGAGCTTATCCATATGAGAAACAGCTGCAGTTTAACTGTGCAAATGCTGCACTCTCTCTAGCTGGGAAGTGGGTTTTGATTGACTGCTGGGGGAAAAGGAAAGAAAAGAAATGACCATTTTAACTACTCTTATTAGAAGTCAATATGGGGAAATATAGCAGAATTACTCAACTCATGGAAATAGGAGGAAGTATGCCAAATTTTCTATTCAGTTCCTTTCTTTGCTGGTTATAGGCAAGGCGCAACTCTAATAGTCTTTTAAATGTTCAGTATACAGAAGATTAATGGGCAAGTATGAGCACGCTGTGCCTTGGTTAAGACACTTGGGAATGCAGAAGATGGCAATGAAAACCTGACTCTCAAATTCTATGGTTTCACAGCTTGCCCTGTAAGTAATACTTAAAGAAAGTAAGAGGCACTTTAACAATACTTGACCAGAAAAGACTTTATTATTCAGGAAAGGCAGTTCTACAACATTGCTGACAATAATGTCTTGCAGGAAACATCATAAAAAATGCATGGAGTCTAAAAATGTGTGTCATCTTAAAGGCAAAGGTATTACAACTACAATATTTTTAGTGATACAGAAGTGTGTGTTATTTGCCTGCAAGCTCTGTAAAACATGTGCATGCTTGGGTTAGTACAACTGCAGTTCTTTGTGGAGATTCAGACAATTTTAGCTACACATAGGTAGAGATTTAGAGGGCTAGATGATTAGATAGGATTTAGTTGGGCTCCTCAATAGTATTAAAAGTATATCCCTCTAGAATTTAATCTTAAGGAAGTTGTCTGAAACAAGATATTACTGTTTCGATGGATTGACCAATGAATAACTAACTGCTATCAGTGAGACCATGTGCAATGACTATACCAATTTTATTTTTTTTGTGGAAGAGCTCTGAAACAGGCAGCTGAAGACTGTGGGAATTTGTCCACTGTTTAAAAGCTATGGAAGCATAGAAAAGGGGGACGTTGGACATTTTATATACTTGGTTCGATTTCCAGGGACACAAGGGTCTTATTTTTTTCTTAAATCCAACTGAAATGTACTGTCAATTCCACTGTTTTTATCATAAGAAACTTTAAAATTGCCCTGTTATTTCTATACTTAGAGTTTTAATAAAACCTGTTTGTAATCTACAGCTAGAAATAAGCCTACAAATTCGTAATAAGCCTTGTAGGTTTTCTTTTCCATAAGTCACGTGTTGGTGACTTGCAGCATTTGCTAATACAATTTTATACCCTCATCTATTTGATAGGTTTTTCTCCATACTTTCTAGGTCTTGATCTTGCACCCATTTCTGTACCTATTTCAGGAGTCAGCTTGCCACAGGAAAAAGGTTCCATCTTTAAACTCTGACGCAGCAGAACACCACCCTATTCCTGAGCAGCTCAGCAGCTCCCTGAGGAAAAGAGTGATACTGATTTTGGGGTGTTTCAGCCAGCTAATTGCTGTGGTTGGGTACTTCCATGGTGTGTGTCATCCAAAGGTTTCTGGGCTGTGTGCAGCCTGGAAGGCTGTGGGTGACTGCACTTAGCTAGTGCCGCTAGACCATCAGAAACCAAATTATGGGCAAGCCCTTGACAGTGTCCCAGATTTAGATCCCGTAAACACCTAAAAATGTTGTTGAGGTTTGTGCCTGCCTTTGATGGTTCATAGGGTGTTCCAGGCTCATATCAGATGCAGCATGCAGTTCCGCATCCTGAAACCAGTTTTTCAAAGGGGGAAGGGACACTAGATACTTAACAGCTGATGAAAAAGAGGTGACTGAAATGTTTTCTCAAGAAATGAGAGATTGGAAAGAGGAAATCAGCAGACTGAAAGTTCCCTAATTAACCCTGGCACAAATATATGGCAAAGGAGACATGAAAACATAATAATATCTAACTGGATCAGCCATAATGAGGGCCCAGGATAAAAGGCTGCACTTATAAGAGAAACTAGGATTAGACAAAACAAGCAAAATAGAAGCAACTAAGAGACTGTTATTTTTTCCCGATTATTGGCAGTAATCCCCCAAGTGAAGGACACAAACACAAATCATCGCAAAGTGGAGGGAGGATCGGAAGCATATTATGTGACCAGTTTGGCTAAATTGTGAGCTCTTTGTTGACCTCAATTACAAGACAGAAGCATACAAAACCCAGAAACTTGGCCAGACAAAAAGTAAAAAATAAAAGGGGAGGGAAGTACAAAATCAGAAAGGCACAAAACTGAGATGCAACCGGGAATGGACATAAGGAATCATTCTGTATGCATGTTGGGAGCAGAAGACAAAGCAAAAGGTAATTCTGCTGCCCTACAGATGAAGTTATAGAGGTGGCTCAGATATTTATCTCCTTATGGTCTCAGTCACCACTGAAAAGTCGGCTGCAAGTAAACAGCTGGGAGAACAGCAAACAGTAACGAAAATTGGAACCTATAGCAAAGCAGTAGGAAAATATGAGGCCTGGAGATGATTGTAAATGGTATCAGAATGGTTAAGAAAGCCCAGAAAAAAAACCAAGTCCAGACCATGTAGCCAAATATGGAGTATATCTTCAAAACAGAAAAGAAAGAAGACCATGGAATTTTGGGCCAGTAAACTGCAGTTCAATTTCTGAAAAAATTCTGAGAAAAAAAAATAATCAATTTGTAAAAACTTAGAAGTCTGAAGGAAGAAAGATTGAAGACAAAACAGATTTGTTGGAAAATAAACATTTCAAGCACAGCATTTCACTTTTATTTCCTCAACAAACAGGTCTGGTGAGAAGGAGAAGCTGATAATCCCACATATCTTTGACTTTTTCAAAAGCTAGGTAAAAATGTATTAATTGTGAAACAGATATAGGATGGATGTCAAACTGGTTGTAGAACTGCACCATAGAAAATACTACAAATTGTTCATTATTAGGATGTAAGGCAGTTACTAAACAGTACCTGCAGGTCTGTCCTGGGTCTATACCTGTTCGATATTTTAATTAATGACATAGATTATAGAACAGAGATTAATCTTGACATATCTGCAGAGGACATGATGCTACAAGGATCCAATAAAATCAAAAACTGAAAAAAAAAATGAGCAGCAACTTCTATGCAGTATATTTAAGTTGAAATGATCAATTGCATTAAAAGTTGATGGGAACAACTCGTTAGCTGGTGACTCTCCAGGAAGGATCTGAGGTTACAGAAGGTCAAATACCTTCTATAAATAAAAAAAATAATGCTATTGTAAAGCCCTTCAAACACTACATTAAGCTATACAAACAACACAAACAACCTGTAGACACATGCAGTAATCCTTCCACTGTACTCAGCACAGGTAAGGCCTTGGCTGGATTGTTGTGCTCAGTTTGGGGCTTCTCACTTTAATACTTTAGCAGTCCAGAGTCGTTACAGGTTTAAGAAACATAATTTATGAGGGAAATGGAAAAAATAAAACAAAACTTATTGTTAAGCCTGGAGAAGAAAAGACTGTGGGGGAGCATCTAAACGTTATCAGGTATACAAGAAAAAGAAAATTCAAACTTCTGAGATAAAGATAATAAAACTAAAGAGATAGTGCAGTTTCCATCATTAAGGGAATTTAAGTATGCTTAGACAAACATGTCAGGAAAGCTAAAGAGATAACAGATGTAATTATTACAGTGGGGGTAATGGGCTAGGTGGCCAGCTGGGATCCATTCTACAATGAAGTTTCAGGTAAACTTGGAATCTTGCTGGTGATATCCTTTTATTTTATAGACCTGGAAACTGGCTGAGCATTGAAAACAAGGGTAAAACCTTTGTCACTGAGTTAGTCATCAGGAGAAAGTAATTTGATTTTTTGGAGTGTGTTGATGGCTCACAGTAGCCTGTCATGTCAAATGAAACTTATTAAGTAAGTTGGAGAGCCACTGTTCTGCAACCAGCCTCTTAAGCACTGTTGATTGCCTATGTATTAGAGAGTGAGCTGGTGGAGGAGCTGATGTTAGGATTTGTTACTCTAAATGTTTTGGTCTTCATTGCTCTCCAGTTAACTAGGATTTGGAATGTGCCCACTTTTTTTTTTTTTTTTTAAATAAAGTGTATTTTTCAAAATTTTTGAGCATCTTTTTTTTATCTTAAATGGATAATGTTGAGTTGAAAAGCCTTACCCAGCTGATGTAGTGGAACAGTAATTCCATTATGTCTTTTCATGCACACAAAAATGTATTTTAGAACATGATTACACAGAGATGGCTGTTTTGTTGGCCAAACTGTCCTACTTCTATTCCCTCCCTTACAAAACTTCCTGGCCAGTTCACTCTCATTTGGGATCCTGCAAACATGGCAGATGCAAGATTCCAATACTGAACGGGTCAGTAAACTTGAGCCCTTTCTCCAATATCCTTCACATTTCTGGAAGGGTATGGTGTGGGGACCACTGCAACCTCATCCGACCCTTCGGTCTCTTAGACAAAAAACACAAACACAGGAAATTTGTGATCTTATTTCTAGGCTTCCCAGGTGTACTCTTTTACGAAAAGACCATCCAGCCCTAGTTACTTCTCAAGTAAATGAAGTGAAATTCTGGCTTTGTTGAAAGAAAAGGCAATTTTTGTCTTGACACTTATAGAAGCAGGATAAAATAATTTCTTCTCTTTTATAATAGAAACAACCTTTTAAATGTTTTCTACAGAGGGAAAAATCTTTTTTATTAAATTCTATAGGATTATTGATTTTACATTCCTCTAACATACCCCAAGGTTTTCAGTCAGGGCTTCTGTCCCAAAGACTTTTCGATCACAAATGACAGAGATACACAAGCAGAAAGAGAAAGATGGGCAGAACAAAAAGAGAGATTCACTCACAAGCAAAAGAACAAGAACAGAGGTGGGTGAACAGCTAGCTGTCTCTCTACAATTATTAAATATAATTATAGTAATTAATTTTTATTTAATTCTCTAAGTACATTTAACATTACTAATATTTTTACTGAATTTTGCCTAATTTCTGCTAGAATTAGATTAATTGAATTTGCCTGTTTAGCTCCAGAAATCCTAATTCACTCTTATATTTTATCAGTCCCACCTTGTCATTTCCATTCAGTACATTTTGTTCTTTCCTCTTTAATATTTTTTGTCCCTTCCCTACTGCCTATGGGGATTTTTCCTGACTAGCTGTAAGGGTTCTCTGTTATCTCAACTTCCTTATTACCCTTAATTCAGAATAACTTTGCAGTAAAATAAGATCAGGAATGTATTTACGAATGCAAATAGAAACGACCATTTTACAAAAGTTTTGGAAGGAATGAAAGTAAATAAAAACTATGTACCTTACGTGCCCTAGCAGGTCACCAGTGGTATCCAGCTGAAAAGCTATTAAGATTTTTTGTTTGCTTGTTTACCAGCTGAGGAGCTGCTTCTTGACTAATTCCTTTATCTCTGCTTTCTTGGAAGATGATGTCAACTTGGATCTCATGTTTTGTTTTAAGCATCACATTTGGGGATCTCTTCAGATCTCTTCAGAACTTTCGCCCTCCTCCTTGTTCATCGTTTTTTCATGCCCAATTCAGTCAGAAAGTGCTGAAGCACTGTGTTTCCCACCTCCAGCTTTGGAAATGCAATGTCCCTTTAGCCAAGGACTACTCCCTTGGCTACAACCTACATCACTTATCAATTTGTTTTGAGGTCAATCCCTCTGTTATGTAGGGCAATGCTAAAATAACAAGAATTTTATTTTTTTTTCAGACAGAGCAAATTGTAGGTTGCATATAAAGGCAAAGCTTGCTAGTCATGCTTTGTGAAGTGACGTAGCTGTCATGACAGCATGCAGAAATTCACTGCCTCTTGTTTCAGACTGGCCTTCTTGTCAAGAAGACCAGTATGAATTAATAATAATTTTGGTGTAATTGAGGGTGTTGGTCTCTTCTCCCAAGTAGCAAACGATAGGATGAGAGGAAATGACCTCAAGTTGTGCCAGGGAAGATTTAGATTGGATATTAGGAAAAAAATCTTCATGGAAAGGGTTGTCAGGCATTGGAACAGGCTGCCCAGAGAAGTGGTTGAGTCACCATCCCTGCAGGTGTTTAAAAGGCATTTAGATGAGGTTCTTAGGGACACGTTTTAGTGCTAGAGTCAGGTTATGGTTGGACTTCATGATCCTGAGGGTCTCTTCCAACCAAAATGATTCTATGATTCTACGATGTTTAGCTCTGTCTGTGTCATATTTGCTAGTGTCATGGTCCATTCGGTGGACTCGTGATGGTTCATTTACCTTGATCTCAGAGCGCAAAATTAAGGCGACCAAAATGCCAGGTGGTTATAATTCAATCAAACAGTAACTTTATTATTTTGCCCATAAAATGGCACATGATAGAGAAAGTGGAGAAAACGGACAGGAAAAAAAAAAAAAAGTAAGAGGATTATAGCTACCACCACAGGTCCAAAGGCATCCCTATGGTCCCAGGTCCCAAGCAGCATCCTGCTGGTCCTCCGTTGTGATCCGTGATCCTCTGGTGGCGAGATCTCTCTGAGGTTTGGTTATGAACCATCTTTTACGCTAAGCAACAGCATCTCGCCCCTCCTCTCTCCCATGGATTGAGGCCAATCTCTGCCTTTGTTTCACAATCCGGACTTAGCTGCGCAGACCCAAAAAGTCCCCGCTTCGCTTGCCAAAACTTGTCTGTGCCTGCGCTGCCTCAGGTTCAGGGGTCTCTTACTTGTCCGCTGGGTTACCTTGAGACCCTCTGCGAGCCTCTGTGCATGCTCCTCTTCGTTTGCCTTAGTAACAGGGAGGAGGTGGGGTAAGTTTGGCTGAGGCAGCAGGTGAAATCCATCTTCTGGACAGCAGCTATATGGCCTTGTAGTCCCAGGTCAGAGACTCCCTGTACCACACAGTTCTTTCTCTCAGGCCATTTGTTTCTTGGTATCTCTCCAAGTTCCTGGTGGCGATGTTGAGGCAAATACTGTTCTTCGGACCAACTCTTACAGCTAGCTGTCCTATCTCTTCAACTGCCACTTTTGATGGCAGAACCTCCTCAAAGCATCTACCTCCCTTCTTCTTCTACATAGTGCTCCACAATGAGTTCTTGCGGCTCTGAGACATGTTTTCCCCTGTGCCAGACATGTTTTTTACAGGCTGCTTACAGGATCACGTATATTTGGAAGTGCCTTGGGCATGTGGGAAAATATATCAAAGATGAAGTGACAGGTAATGGGGCTGTCTGGCTAAAATCCCTCATCTGACAAGATGCAGGAACATCAATGCATCTCATTGGAAGCTTTTCCAAAGTATTTGCGCCAAGTGTTGTGAATACAGAGGAGATTCAGGGAACTCACTCTGATCTCCATAAGTCACCTCAATACCCACTATCATTACTTCAAAGTCTTTTGAGTACTGCTTAGTATCTGGGGGTTTATCAGAGCTTATTCAAACCTAAGTATCCCATCTTTCAGTGGAGTGCATTTTGTTAAATAATTCATTAGAAAAGAATAATATTCTCAGGCCAAAGTCCCTTCTTTGCACAGGCACAACTTCAAGAGAGGGTATGGGACTTGCCTTTCCCCAGTCTTGCCTTCAACCCAGGGGTTAACACAATTGTTTTTGAGAGAGAAACAGTGAATTCTGAACCTCAAAAGAACGTATTGCCAAGGTGTCATGGTGGCTGACTGAAACTGGTATATACAAAAGGCGAGCAAAATCTGTCTGCATGACAGAAAGGGTTGTCTGTGGATGTATGGTTTTGTGCTAAATATGCTAAATGCCCATGCAGTTTTGAAGGCAAAATTTTAGATGCCCCTGGCTTTTTAATTACCTAGAACATAAGTGAGGTCTTATGCTTCTAGGTGTCAGTGCCCAAATCTTCTTTACATCATATATGTTCTTCAGGAGGTGGAGTTTCCTTTGCCTGTGGTAACTTCCCAAGCTACCCCATAATAACTCAGCATGCTGCAGTCATTTGGTTCGTATGTTCGTTATTTACTTGCATGCTCAATTTTCTGGACAAAAGTTATCTTAATAATGTAAGAGCAGAGAACAGTGTGTTTAGTTTGAAGTATTGAGAGGAAAATATATGCTATAGCTAACCATGGTTATGAGTAGTACTGAATTATGTGTAATGATTAATCACTTCAGAAGGAAAAATCCTAAACCACTTTCAAGTTCCCGTATGCCCGTTCATTTCCAGAACACTTTATTCTTCCCTTATATGTGTGTTGGTTGGTTCACAAAAGTGTATTTTTCAGAAAGTGCAGAAATTTTTACATTTTCTTCCGTATAATATACATTTGAGTTTAATCACACACATTGCATGCTTTCTGTACAGCTTTTTAACACAACAGCTCAGCATTAAGGGTCCAAATTACCTGATCCAAAATAATCTTAGTAACATGGCTCCAAATCCACCAAGGTGCTCAGGGGAGCTGCATATTTTTAAGTGGGGAAGTGCACTGCAGCAGTTCTACCATCAGCCATTTACATCGTTACTAATTATTTCCTTGCAAAGTATTCAACCTTTGGAAAGAACAGTGGTAACAAGGAGGAACAGTCCCTAAACTAGAAAGTATGTATTTGCAAGTACATATGTCTATTTTATTTATTGCACGTTGTTATTATTGTTTATTAGTCCTGTTACCATGACACAGACATATCCTATCATAGTATGTGGCAGAAGTTGATTTTTTAACACCTAACATAAAAAAGTGTTCTCTACTTTATCTAATGGATGCTTCCTAAAGATGCATCATAGTATTATGAGTTCTGCAATAGGGAATTGCAATGAGTAGGACTGTGGAATCAGGAAACTGGGCATCTGAAGTAAAAATCCATAGATTAAATGTCTACACAGTATAGATCTAGACATTGCCTGAGCAATAATGTATAAATTTGCAAGACACCTCCACAGTCATCGCAGTGGACACTGAAAACAGGAGGACTATCAGTCTGTGCATAGTCTTTCTTGAATGTGATGTATTTTGTATGGGCCACGCAATGACCTTATGGAAACCACTTGGTTAGAAGTGAGCAACCCCAGTCCTCCAGAATTATGTCACCCAGACAATCAAAAAAGGCTACAAATTGTCATATAAAAGTGGGGAAATATTTATTGGAAACAACCGTTCTGTCTCTCATATCTGAATACTTATCTTCACAGGATATATAGATCCTATAAAACAGGCTGAAGGATAAATGTCCAACCTAGATTTAACAACTGTACTAAAAATACTAAAAATGGTGGACTTATCAAGGTACAGGCTCAATTGCATATTATTTTTCCTGGGTCTGTCAAATTGTAAACCTGTCTGTTGCACAGACAATTCTGGTTTTCTCATAAGAGAAAACCACCTTTTACATATATGTTTGCTACTACTTCCTTTTACTCCACAGATACCAAGTACTCCATCTCTCCTATGCTGAGACTGATTGATATAGGTTCAATTAATCAGCTCAGAAAAATTACTTTCTATTTGGATAATTGCTTCTTCCATTCAGACCTGACAGTCTAGGCATCAAAAATTTACATAAACTTTCAGTAGCTGTAATGGTTGATCTAATAGATTTCTCTTTGTCTATAAACTGCCTCTCTGAGTCTTTTTGATCTCTTACATCATGTCATTTTGTATGATTCTGTTTTTCTTTGTTCAAGGCTGAATTCACACAGAGGTGGATCACTGCTGTCCATTCACAATATTCTTCTGATGGCTTTCAAGATCATCTGCTTCATGTGGAGAAACAATATCATATAATAAGTTAATAAGGCTGTCTGTCCCTAACGGCAGAAGTTAAGCATAGAACTCTAGAAAACAATAAGAATAGAATGTTTCACAGACAGCAGAAAACATCTTTGTTTGGAGGCTGGCAAATACTACATGACTTTTTTTTTTTTATTTGTTGCAAAATAGTAGGACAAAAACTATTTCCTTTTGTCTTTTATCCTGTCTAGGTATGTATTAAATGGTGATACATATGTTCTACTTAGTGGTGAGAACTATTTTTATGTTTTGAATGACAGAAGTTGTACAAGTCTGTAAATTTGTTTAAAATGGCTTTATTTATTATCCTATTTATTAATTCATTTTCCCTTTAATCGTGGAAGAGTAAGATACCAGGAACAAAAAAGTTAATGTTCTTTTTTCCCAAATTTCTGCTGAAGTGTGGAGTTTTTGCAGCATTTTTCATTGAGAGAAGAAAAATCAAGGAAAAGGGAAAAAGTGATCTTAGGTCATGATTAAAGGTTGTGTTCTTGGTGCTTCTCCAGGACTGTTTGGTTCTGACTCAGAGAGATTAATGCTCTCAAAGCTGCAAGACAGAGAGTTACGGTTCTGTGATTGCACATTCATGATTTATGTCTGTTGACTCTTTCGTGAAATTGCCTCTGGGGAAATTGTTTGGGAAAGAAAGAAACTCAAGTGATCAGTGCTGTTTGCATCCCATGTTCAAATGAGACTTCATTGTTGTTTGTTTTTTTTTTTTTCAGGAAATAATTTAAAAGTGGAATTCTAGTTTGGGAACACTGAAGTGGAATGCAGTTATCACAAGCACGTTTCATAGCACAGTGCAGTTCACTGCTTCACTTTGTGTCAAAACTGGCCAATTGCACAAGATTCCAGAAAAGAAAAATTCAAAAGAACCTACAGTTAGAATCCAAATATGGGAAAAATATCAGCAAATCTAGTGAATATCCAACAAATCCTGCCTCCCCAGACCTGAGAGAGAAGAGGTGTTCCTTTAGTATGTTTTCTGGTTTTCTACCTCAGGTTTTAGTACGAGTAATATTAACAGATTTCATACCATTTCATACCGTTTATCAGAGGCTACTGAATCTACAAGAAGTCTTTATTACTGTAAAGAGGCTTTTCCAATACAATTTTACACTAGTAGAAATAGCCACCCCTAGGCTGTATAGCTGAACACCAATATTAACAACCTTAGATTATTTCTGCACCAGTGCTCCTGTTGGGACAGAAACTTTCCCAAGACGAAATGTAGAGGTCAAACCTAGAAAGTATTAAATCTTTTATAGACAAGGGGTGGGGAAAAGGATAGTGATATTCATTGTCAGAAGTAGCTGAAATTTTCTCTACCACCTGCACCTTCTAAATCTGTGCCAAGAGAGAGGAGTGAATGAACCTGGAGGATGTGAAGGTTGAGCAGGTGGTAGAGAAAAGAAATATATACAGCAGAGGAAACTCCCATTTTTATTCTTGGAGCTTTCTGAAGCCTGATTTTTGCATGTAGCTCAATTAGGATCTCAGATGTAGTTGGGGCATCTGAGGTCCCCTGTGCACAACTGAATCCTGCAGTAATAAACCTTGTTATTATGACCCACTAAAGCTCTACTTGGGAAATTAGGATGACATATCCTGATGTCTCTGTTCAAATATTAGCCAAAAATAACCCTCAGCACAACTTTCTTCCCCTATTAGTAGTTTTATTCAAAGCTTGACCCTGCATATGATAAAATGAACATTAAGAAGAACGAGGAAAATTACGGATTTTAAATACCATTGGTAAAGTGCTATGTGTATATATTCTATTGTGTGAATCTTTTACTATAGTCAAGTTTTATTATTACATAATAAAATAACTATAAAAATGTATCCTCTATGAAAGACTCCCACGTGGTAACAGACATTTTTGACTTTCCCTTATAAATTGATAGTTGTAGTTTAAAATTATAAATGGTAACCTCTGAATTGATCCGATGTAGCAAATGGCTATTTTTACTTAATTTTTATCCACTTACAGTTGTCTTTGGATAGTGAAATGCTTTGGTCATTAATACCAGATTGCCTGAAAGAGTTGCCCTTTCTGTGAGGACTAGAGGGTCTTTTGCATAGAGTAAGTTGAAATCTCAGAATTCTCTCCGTTTTACTGAGGAATGTCCTGTTTTATTGTTTCTGACAATGTTTTGGCACGTAAATCCAGATTCATAAAGGGATTTGGACATAATAACCTTAGCACTGCTACATCAGTGTCGCTTTAGTGATGGAATTTACAATCCCACACCAAAGGCATAAATGCTCTGGAACAGTGTTTTTCCAGCTCTTGAAAGCGTTGCCCTATTTTGGCTCATGTGTCTTCATGCAATTTTCCCCACATCCGCATGTTTAAATTAAAAACCAGCTCAGGTCAGACATAATTGCTGGAAGACCTTGATTCCTCCAGGGTAACAGAGGGCAAAAACAGCTACAGTGACTAACTCTAAATGTAAATTTTGGTGACAACCCCGCCCCCCCCTTCTCCAGCTGAACTTCTGCTGGCAGTTAAAGCTAATTAGCAGTTCCATGGCTAATACGAACACTTGCAGCCAACAATGACTGTTGCTTTTTACACTGTTATGCTGAAAGAACTGTTGCTGCCTCATGAGAATAGAAAAAAAAATCTATGTCACAACACGGTAAAATGTTGCTCAGGACTTCCTGACACCTCTTGGGTGCAAAGGTGAGCTCCTGGTGGGCAGGACACAGGGTCTTAAAAATGCAATGATTTGGGAATTGAATGAGCTTGTGTAACTCAAACATTCCTGGACAGCAGCATTCACTGAGATGATGGCATCTCTGGGAATGTGACACAGCATAACTTTTAGCACCAGAAAGGTTCCCAGCGAAGGTTTAAGGTCCAAGCTGTCAGGTGTTGACTTTTGGAGATTAGTTCTCGTAGTTTAGTTGTGCCCCAGCCCATCTATGGGCAACAAAGCACCTTGGATCTTGCACAGATTTGTTGAGCTGCTGAGCTTAGACTACAGAAGAAACTGATATTCAAGTATTAAGCTTGCTGTCTGCATGAGATGTTTTTTTCCCATTGTTAAAAGCACCAACTTTAGCAGAGCAGTGGGGGCTCTGTTTGCAATACACTAGCATGTCCCCAAACAGGCACCAGGAAGCACCAGTGTTCAAAGAAAAATCTGTCTTCGCCCTCTCTCTCATCATTTGCGGTCACTTATCCATCCCAGGAGAGGTTTCTAAGGGAATCACCAGCAACTCTTCTTGCCAGGGATTCCAGGCATTCGAGTGATGATTCAGATACTTGTATGATCACACCGAAGAGAGCCAAATCTGTATGGTGACAGCTTTCAGTGCTGGAAAGGAGAATTGTATAGCAGAATGAGTGAGCCAACCCATGGGGTTGTGCTCCATTCAGTGAGCCAGGGATTTGCACTCTGGAAATATTGTGTTACTCACATATGTCACATTGCATTAAAAGTAGCCTTGTAAGGATGAAAACATTTATCTTGTCTACACTAAAATGTTTTGTCATTTTAATGATACTTCCGAAATTTTTCTGTGGTAAAAAAATCTCTATACCATTTCAGATATATTTGGAGCTATCTTATGCTCACTTACGTGTAGTGCCAGCTGACCTGATTATCGGAATGCTGGTGTATGAATATATTGGATTATTGAAGGAAATTGTTCAGTGCTAGACCTGTTAATGTAGGAGTCTGTCAGTCCTCTCAGAAATCCTAGAGATTGTGCCCAATTGAGCATCAAGATTTGTGAGTGTGCATTAAAAACCTACTTGTTCATGTTTGTTTGTTTTTAACAATAACAAAACAAAAACACACAAAAAATCTTTTAAAAGTGATGCCCCAACGACTGTGGTGTATCAGCTTTCTGGAAAAGCCAGTCTGAGATTATACCAGGCTATATTCAGAATTATACCAGGGTAATTGGAGGTGTTAGGATGGCCTTGGTTGTTAAAAGAGAGAATACACAGGTAATCCAGGTGTGTGCATTGATCGAATAGAATTCTTTTCATTCTCTGTCTTTACTAATGAAGCTAACAACACTTTAATTTGAAACAACCGTGTCAGAGGCATATCTAAATAGCTATATTGTGATAGACAGTATCTTTGGCTGTGTTTTCTTGAAAATATGCTCAGCAACCTTGAAAAGCCACCTATCACAATCTGGTTCTGCACACTTTGGAGAATATTGTTCACTGTTTAAAATGTACCTCTTTTTCCACTGGAGCTTAGGACTATAGAAGTCCTCACAGAATCAAATCCAGCTTGCCACCAGGCCTGCCTGTGAGATGTTTTTATCTTCAAAGGAGTTTTCTTGATCTTATATTTGACAATAGCCTGCACGAGGCACATATTTGAGACTAGTCCATGAATTTTCCGTGTTTGGTGAAAGTTAACATTGCAAGCGCTTATATTGGGCAACCCTGAAATGTCAAAGCCTGCAAGAGTTGAAAGCCAGACTGCACAGGAGTAATTTATCAGTAGAGTTTTATCATACTGCATATTTTCCAGCAAAGAGAAATCGCAGGTACTCTAGAAACAAATATGCTGGGTGGGACAGATCCTGTATTTATCTCTCTTTAACCTGCATTATTTACTTGTCTCTAGTAAAGCTGTCATGTTTGCTAAAGGCTCCACTGATTCCTTCCCTTCCTCATCCACTTTTCACCCTGTCTCCTCAAGGAGAAGATTTATTTCCTTCTTTAAACAGCAAGTCTAGGCCTTATACCTGCTACATAAGCAAGAGATTAAGTCCTTTGTGTCCTCTATATTTTTACAGAGTAGTTACACTACTCTCACATCTTTACAAGATGGTTGATTTGACACTGGTTGTACCAATAAAATATGAATATTTTTACAACTGTATGTAATAACATCTTATACAACACTCCTTTTTCTCCAACAGGCCTTGGAAATGCAGCATCATTATGGGTATCATTATGCTTGTTTTCTAGCCTAGGAACACTGAACTCCAGAGAAATGAGCTGGCTTTCCCAAGGTCCCAGCCTACATGGGATGAAGTAAATGGTCCATGTGTCATACCCTACCTACTGGTGTGAAGCTGATGCTGTTATCTTGTTCTTTCTTACTCTAGAGGATAATTAGCTTTTTACAGCTTGTGATTAAACCACAAAGTTTAGAAACAGCATAGAGAAATAACAGTGCTTCATGAAACTCTGGTGACAGAAGCGTAATGAAGAAGCAGGAACACTAACAGGATTGAGAGGTTTTCAAGAAACAAGGTTTGGAGTGATTAGCCAGAAACATTGATTGTGAGACCAAAAGCAGTCTTTATAAATACAATAATTCCCCTCATTTCGTAAAACGTCTAACCAAAGGGCTAGACTATGCAAGAGGATGCTGAAGACTTCTGGCAAATATGTACAAGATTGTGCATGCAGTACAGCACACCTGAGACCATGACCTGTACAAACTCCATCCCTGTTAGAGCTGCAGTCCGTCCTTGGAAAGTCTGTTTATTCCTTGAAGCATGAGAGGAGCCATTGCTCTTCCTCCATTTTTTTACAAGCAGAACTTTATTTTTTTCTGTTCTTTTGTCTGGAATCTTAGAATACCCACAATGTACAATACTTCTTTGGTGTAAGAGAGAGTACCTGGATCAGAATAATCTCAGAACTCTCATAAGACTGTATGGAACTTGCTGTATGTATGTAAAAAAAAAAAAAAAAAAGCTCCCTAAACTTACAGTTTCAGTTATGTGTTACTCTAGAAAATAAACTCCAGTTACTACAAATAACCGATCTTAATTAAAAGAATTACTACTCCAAACTCTAAGTTTACCATATCACTCTGTAGGATTGCCACTTAGATTCTGCCAAAAGTGTTCACCAGGAAATGAAGGATAAAGCATTTTTTGTGATTAATTTTATTCTACATCAAACATACCTGTAATTTCTGTTTTCAGAGGCTGAAACCAAAAAGTTTTATTTTTGAGGGAGCATTACACTCAAACGTTAATATAAAATGAACTATGTGCCATAATAAGATACTGGTTCTCTAAAGGTAGTGAAGGTCTGCAACACCAATTATTTCCATTCCAGGTGTTATAGAAGGACACATGAAGACCCCAAACTACTTATTTGGGGAGAGTCTTTGGAGCAAAAAATGCAGTCTTGTGAAAAAAGAAATTATTCCCAGAGGAAAAGATACTTTTCAGAAGTAGCAGCAACCTTCAGGGCTTCCCTTTCCCCTGTTGGGCCAAAGAAGGAAGACCTAGCTCACCTGGGACGGATGAAGGGTGTAGAGTGGGTGGGTGATTCTTCAGGAAAATCTGAGCTTAGTCTGAGGGTTGATGAGGGGGAAAAAAAAGAAAAAAAGCCTTATCCACAATACAAGCCTTGGGGGAAAGGCCAAGAAGCTCCTTATCTTTGGTGAGTGGATTAAAAGGTGGAGAGGTCAGAGTTGGAAATGTTCAGACAAAGGAGGAGGACTATGAAGATCTCAAGGTGGACAACTCAGAAGGGTAATTGTACAGCTTGAGGAAAGAGCTATAAAAATCTTGAAAACAAGCCAATTATAATTTAAGAGTTGGACAAGTTTGAAGATAAAATCATAGTGGAACATTTCCTGGAGCACAAAGGAGCTGTGACAGGAAGCTAGAAGATAATGTGTAGTGGGATCTCCCAGGTCCTCTTCTCTAGTCCCTGCCACCCTCAATTCCATTTGATAAATGCAATTAATCCTGTCTTCAAGGAAGATAACATACATATTATAACTATTCATCTTTTTTTTACTATGACTGCTTTACTGGCTTGCTAAAAATTCACTTTTCTAACTGCTGGGAGCCACCTACTAACTTCTAATTCTTCTTATTTCTAAACAAAATGTTCTCTCTGCAAGTTCTTTACTAGTCTGTGTGTCCTTGTTCTTAAACTGAAACTGCTTTTAATACAAGTAGGTGTTTTCACCTCACGGGGAGGAAAGCTTTTAACTCAAGGTTGATTTGGCCTTTCATTTACAAGAACAAACTAGCTAAGCTCTTTAGCTGCTGCTCACCATGCAAGCTATATGTTCCTTATATCCCTCAAGTTCCTGCTTCTGCTTTTGTTTTTCACTAAATATTTGTTAAAATAGGAGGATGATACTCACCTCTAGTCTCCTAAATGAGATTGTATCAGCAATTTAACCACTTTTTAAATAATCCCCTGTGTGTGACTAAAATCACAGAATCACAGAATCACAGAATTGACTGGGTTGGAAAAGACCTCAGAGATCATCGAGTCCAACCCTTGGTCCAACTCTAGTCTGTTTACTAGATCATGGCACTAAGTGCCATGTCCAGTCTCAGTTTAAAAACCTCCAGGGATGGCGAGTCCACCACCTCTCTGGGCAGGCCATTCCGATGCCTGACCACTCTCTCTGTAAAGAAT